>JZKD02S1767117.1:0-19479 GCA_000966675.3 Picea glauca
GAGTCTCCTCATCACCTCTCTAAGAGGTGGGGGACATTACATTATGTCTTTGAAACTAGTCATGTGAATGATTGTGAACCTTAATAAAATAGATTGATCTTAAGTTTGAGTTGAAGTTGTATGTTTTTTTGCTAAATCATTGACAGGATAATGTAGATAGGCTAGTAAAGCTATTGGATGTGAAAGAGTAATTTAAGGTGCCATTTTTTTATTAATCCTCCACTTGAGATACGAGATTGATATGTGAATTAACTTGCCTTGTAATATTTAATTATTGCATAGAAATGACATTGGTTAATGGTTCTTATTGAAATGTAGAAGAGTACCACCAATTGCAATGACATTATGCCATTAGACCTTGGGTTGGACTTATCATTCTTGATTTTTTCTTGGAAATGTTGTACATGTTGAAATTAGCAAGTATTGCTATGAAACTAATGAGATTTGTGACTCTATTGAGCGGGACAATTATATGGAAAACAATTCCAAATGTAAGAAATGGAAGAAACCCCGTGAGAAGAGCAAAACAATTGGCATCTAGTTAAAAGCTAAGTGTTATGATAGTGTTTGATCGTATTTGAATCTACGTGCTATGAGAGAGTTGAATTTGAATTTGATTGATTCTAATTCATTTAAATCTCCTTGATGGGTAAGATTCCAATAAATATGATTTGCATATGATTAATATGTTGAATATACTTCATTCTAATTGAATTTCACGAGCTATCTTTGTTGTTTTAGCACATTGATTCCATCAAGGAAGGTATCCAAGTAGTAAAGGTTGCAAAGAATGATTACATGCACATTGAAAAAGGGGGTATGAAAGAAATGATTAGATCATGTTTGAATATGGACTACCTAAGAGGTAAGACTAGTTGTTAAGAATTGGAGTGGAGCTTAGTTGAGAATTATCCAATGGAATGCAGAAAGAATTGTAGAGTTGGATAAGGCTTAAAGGTAGCACTATGTAAGGAAATACCAAGTTGGGATTAACTGTAACTACTCAAGGAAAATGGAGTAGAAAAACTCATAAAGGGATAGAATACAAAGGAAAATATGGAAGAAGGGAGAAACTTTTCTCACCCTAAAACTCTATTTTGTTTGTATAATAGAATTATATGCTTTTAAAGTAGCAAGTATAGCTTATGAAAAATGAATTAAGTATAACTACTTGAATTAGAATATCATAGTTATGTATTCTATGGTATGTGATTGGAGAAAAGACCATGGAGTAGATTAGTTATGTTGTGAATTCTAGGCTATGTAAAGGAATTGGAAGGGAGAATTTCTTAACTCCTCTCTTATTGTTCTATCATATTTCTCTAGATTGATAAAGTTGTTATGTGTGAATAGTTAAGAAATGGGAATGGTGATAAATACAATAGAGTAAAATAGTTGGAATACATTTTCACTAATAGATACATAGAGAGATAATATGTGGTAGAGTACATATATATATGTCGAAGAATATATGATGTTGTATATTGATTGAGGGTGTTGTTACATATGCAATGAGTATGGCATGATAACCGATGTGGTTGTTGATTTTTGTATCGCTAGGAATGATTGAAGATGTTAATGTTGTAGTTTTCTATGATAGACAACCTCGTGAAATGGATAAGAACAAGAGGATGTTTTTCAAGAGGTCGATGGAGGGATCATGGGATTTCCCATATATGATTGTAATTACAAGATATATATGGTTAAAAGCAATGAATTTTCCTGTAGGATCGATAAATAAATTAGTATGCTTTATGTATGAGGAAATATATAGGAAAAACTTTTGTATTTTAACTATTTGGTAAAATAATGGTGATGGGAAATGACTTCCATATTCTAATGAATTAGTAATCTAGAAAGATATGACCCCTTAGAGTTCGTGTAATGATTTGCTAAGTAATTTCATTTGAAAATTTAAAATCTAGAATCGTTTTTCCTATAGGTGAATGTTATGTTCCTTAGAACATTTTCTCAGTGTTTAAAGGCATAATATTTAGCATGCACTCTATCGAATGAGTTTAAAGGATTCTTTGATGTAAAATACTTTCCTTGTTCAGCCCTCAAACAATGGTTCAATTTGGAAGATTTTTTGTAGCTTTGGTAAAACAAAATTCTTGAGTTTTTGGGCATGCATGTAAAGTTAGGCATACAATGATTTGGTTGCATCTCAAAATTTGTGATTTGGGTTAATATGATTTTTGATAGAGGGAAGCCTTACATTGGAATGGACATACCTACCAAAAATATCAATTACTCACATCATACTTTAAGAGATATAGGTTGTTCATCAAACCTATCGAAGTTGTTATGGAACACTTGTAGTTGTTATATATGATGATTTGTCTATAAATAAAAATTAGTGATCTAGGTCAACATGGTATTTAGTGGATGGAAAATTTAGATTGAGATGGACACGCCCACCAAAAATCTCAAATACCAAGATTGTACTTTAAAAATATATAGGTTGTTTATTAGAGTTGTAACAATTACTATAGATTATCTATAGCGGTTGCTACGAATCTAACAATTGATATAGAAATGTTGTAGATGATATTTTAAATTTTACAGTGGTTGTAAATCATCCTTGAAGGTGAATAAACCCTCTAATTAGGAAACTCCATGTGATTATTGAGTTGAATATATTTGATGAACTTCGAAGATAGGTTTTGATATGTGAAATAAGTGAATATACATATGGTGATTTGGAATACCATCAGTTCATAGGTGTTATCATCCTAGAAATGGTGCATGTTGAGCATTTTTAATGCTAGTTTATAATTGATTTAAAATATTGAAAGTTGAATAGTGTGCATCAGTGAGTTCTAATGCCAAACATTGTTATTATATTGAAAATGGCCTATATTGTGGAAATTTGATTTACATGCTGCTACCAGCAATTATAATTTTCGAGTAGAAAACCCTACTTTTGTTCTTGATATGAAGGTACATTAAAGAGGAAAATTGCACCCCACCCATCAAGAGACACGATAGAGATACTCATATAATTATGACTTGGAGGTCTAACCCTACTACTAGTCTCCTTGCATAGTTACTCCTTTTCCATGATTGCTCCTTAGGAAAGGGGAAAAAGAAGCATGAATCATATAATATAAAGGTTTCGAGATTATGCATATCATCTCGAATCCCAAATTCACCTCATAATTTTTTCAAAGGAGTACACTCAATCTACCAAGGGCTTATTCAAGTTGTATGTAACGATGAAAAATTACACAATTTTTTTTCTCAAAGTACACTCAATCTACCAAGGGCTTATTCAAGTTGTATGTAACAATGAAAAATGACACAAAAGTTTTCCCTTTGTTTTAGATGTAGTTATTTAGAGCCATTAGCTTCTTACATGATCAAGATTGAGGGAGGCTTGACTTCAAATAAATTGACATTCTTTAATTAAAGGAAGAATGCAAACCTACTTTTATGGGCAAGTTTTCTTTGTTTTTTTGTTAAACGTATGAAGGACATGACTTGATCTTTAGAAATGGCCCATAATTCAAAGGTCCCTTTGAAATTTACCTTATCCTAGAAGTAGATGTCCCCATGGTGATCCTATTTTGGGTCAAGGTTCCCCATTTTCTCATGGTCTTTTGGGATGATCAAACCTTGACATTAATTGTCAAACTCTTTGATGGTGCACTAATAGATTTGAGCCAAAAGTAACTTATTACACATGTGCATCGAAGTATATCTAAAGAAGGGATTACCAGAAGTAGTGCAGTTAAAGCTAGAAGAGCGGGTACACATACATGCCTTACATTATGAACATATTCCCTTCAAATGTAACCATTGACATGAACCCGATCACTTTTCTAAGGATTGTAAGTAAATTCCACTGCAACTAGAAGAAACATCACCTCTAGTGGACATGTGACCCCCTCCACCAAGGAAATCCTTGAGATTTAAGCATTCAGTAATGTAAAAAATAGTTCATCTCCTCCTACTCAAAAGTATTTTGATATTTTGGGAAGTACAACACCACCAAGGACTCAAAAGATGTGGAAGTCCAAGAAGCCAATCTAGTTCCCAAGCCCAAAGGAATTGTCCCACTAGTTAAACATCCCTTTCCAACTAATCACTAATACTTTAATGTGCGTATATTAGTTAAATATATGGAAACCAACCTCCTAGTAGTGCTCCTCAATTGTTAGAAAATACCCTTTGAAAAACCCTTGAAGTTCTCACTGGTAACAAGGCACATAAGGTCTTAGAGGAAGAAGTTGCATATGGTCCAAAAGCTACAAGAACAAGAGGATGAAATATAACAAAGAAATTTGAGAATAGAAGCAAATAGAAGTAAGGTTTTGGGGTCTCAAACTACAATCCAAAGTTCCTTTAGGGGAGGTAGACCAACCAAATTTAAGAAATATAATTCCCTCCTAGAATTGAGAAGAGTGGGAATTAGAACCAAGAAGGAATATGTAAAGAGCTTCATCAAAACACAGAGAGAGATTGACACTGGAGGACTTGACTTGCCCATTGCAAAACTAACAAAGATCAGGGTTGACGCGGATTGTTAGAACCTCCATAGGTGTATACAATGTTTCCCCACCATTTGATTTGGTTTGTAGATCCAACAATTTTCATTCATTTCATGTGGTTGGATAGTACAATAAGGTAACCCACCAAATCCACTTGGAATCCATCATTATTGTTGATTATTACAACTTCGTGAGACATCCTCCAGGATTCGTTCTCCTCTAAAACTGAGCTGAGCCGACCTGTGAGAGAGCCCATGAGTTTGGTGTTCCCATGATATGGGTGTGTCTATGTGTATGCCCCTGTGTGGGATGAGGATGCCCATGAGATGGGTGTGTCGTTTGAGAGGAAATGAAGTGTACCTTTGTGAGGGGTGAAGGTGTCCATATGATGGGTGTACGTCAGACTCTGGACTAAGTTGTTATGATGTGCATTCTCTTGGATTATGGACTCGGTTGAGTCATGCTTGAGATGGTACTCTAGATGATTCTCCTGTGGACTCAATGAGATAGAGATCTGTTGAGTAGGACATCCATGTGGTTGAGCACATGTGGACGTACCCCTAGTGGGTGTGTGTGATCCCTTGATATATTGTCTAAGAGTAAGATTTACTTGTAACCCTAATTTTGATGTAAAGGGTACAAGTCGACCCCACCATAAATTGAAAGATAATTAATGATTATTTTAAAAGATAATTAATATTGTAATTATTAATTATATTTTGAGTTATTGAGGTTGGCCTTGTTGTGCCAACAGAAACCACTTTTGATGTGTCTGGTCTAGTATAAATAAAGGTGATTTCCCCATTGAGGAAACACACAAGTCACATGTAATTTGGAAATTTCAGCAAGTACATCTTCTAGGGCTGAAGTGTGCACCTCTCTTGGGCACTAGCTTCTTGGTTTTGGAGAGCACCCTTTTGTGTCCTAGGTCTATGGTGTGGGAGGTCTTTCTCTTGAGAATATAGCAAAGGATTGTTGGGTTTTCTTCCCTTGAGTAGAAGGGTTTCCCAAGATATTTATTGTGTTCTTGTGTATGGTATTTCTTCTTGTGATCTTGGTTATTGCAACAATTGGGAAAGTTGTAGCTGCATTTGTTTATGGTTCAGGTAAATGATAAAATTGAAATAAACCTCATGTTTGAACCTAGCATAGTGAAAATTCAACATAGTTTCAGAGCATAGGTCTTGAAGAACCCATTTCACAAGCATTAAAGCCAGTCATCCTCCTTTCTACAACTTCGTACGATCTTCTAGGGTTTCTAAGAAAACGGTATGACCCTCCTTATTTTTCAAGTTTCATCACCTTGTACTTGGGCGTTGAGGATAAAATTTACATAGGAGAGTGTGGCCTCCTTCAACGCCCCTCCAGAGACTCTCAAAGTGAAATTCTGAGAACTTTGGATTTTTGGCCCTAGGGTTTCTAGGGTTTCGCAATTTTCTGTAGAAAATTCAGATTTAGGGTTTCTACAGCTCATTGAAGGATCTTTTCAGCTCACTAGTGTTCTTCTAACTTTCAAGGCTTATTGTTGGTAGTCATAAGCCCAACGAAACATAATATTTCTAGCCTAGCCTAGCCATTAGGTTTCCTATTCCATTTGGTAAGGGTTTGTGAAGAATTTGAAAATATGATTAACATAACTATGATGGAAGACATCAAAGAAGAATCCTTCTTATTAATTTAAGTACTCTCAAGTATGGTTCCTACTAATGATGATACTTGGTTAACTGACAGTGGTGTCTCCATGCACATGACCGGATTTAGAGATCACATGACTGATCTTGTTGAGAAAGAGACCAATCTACATGTTGTTCTTGGAGACAATGCCAGATATAATGTGAAAGGAGTTGGAACTTCTACTTTCCAACTAGATTCTGACATAAATCTTTAGTTAAGTGAAGTACTATATGTACCTGGGATGAAGAGGAACCTTGTATCCATTTCTTCCTTAGAAGACAAAGGCTACAAGGTTACCTTTTCAGAAGGAAAAGTTCTTGCATGGCACAAGGACTCACATATAAATTATTCTAGAGTAATTGGTGCTCGAGAAAGTAGCTTATACAGGTTAATGATCAGACCATTCTAGGCCCTATTACATGATACTATCAACTTGAGTGAGCTATGGCATAGGATACTTGCGTGATCATTATAGAGCCCTTCCATCTCTAGGGAAAATGGTAGCAGGTCTTCCAGAGATACAGATTCAGCATAAAGGTGTTTGCAGAGGTTCTTCCCTTGGAAAAAATGTCAAGGGGTCCTTCTTGAGCACTGTCAATAGATCTAAGGAAATACTGGACTTAATACATTTAGATGTGTGTGGGCCAATGACTGTTGCCTCCCTGAATTGATATTTGTAATATGTAATCTTCATAGATGATCAATCTCATAAAACTTGGATTTATTTCCTAAAGACCAAGGATGGAGTCCTTGCAAGATTTCAAGAATTCAAAGCTCAGGTTGAGAACTTGACCAGAAGAAAGATCAAAGTACTAAGATCAGATAATGGAGGAGAATACACCTCCAATGATTTCAATAATTTATGTATTGAATTAGGGATCAAGAGGGAGTACTCAGTTCCTTACAAACCTCAACAAAATAGGGTTGCAGAAAGGAATAACAAAACCATTATCGAGGCAACCAAAGAAATGATACACGATCAAAGTCTACCTATGATTTCGTGGGTAGAAGCATGCATAACAACAATATATGTTCAAAACAAGAGTCCTCGCCATATTTTGAAGAACATAACTCTCGAAGAATCCTTCACCAAAGTGAAGCCTGATATTGGACACTTCAAGATATTTGGGTGTCCAGTATACTTTCATGTACCCAAAGAAAAGAGGTCCAAGCTATATCCTTCAGGAAGAAAAGGTATATTTGTGGGATACAGTGAATCTTTGAATGCATATCGAATATACATCCCTGGTCAGAGACATATTGAAGTGAGAAGAAATGTTATCTTTGAAGAAGAGATAGCCTTTCAAAGATCCAGAGAATCTCAGATGGAGATTGATAGTGAGACAATACCTTCTCCCCCTCCAACAGTTCAGAGGGATACAACCATTATTCCAGATGATCCAGTTGATCCAGTTGCTCTAGTTGATATCCCCAGAGACATTGCAGTAGGCCATAAAATGCCTGCCTAGGCTCGAAAAACTTTGTAGGAGGCAGAGGTCCATGCAGCTCCTCACAACAAATTTTGAGAGATAAAGAGACCAAAGATATTTTCGAGCTATTTTTCAGCCATGAGCCACATCATTGATAATGAGCCTTCTTGTCATGGAGAAGCAGCAGGTCAAGAGGTATGGAAAGATGCCATGACAGAAGAATATCAATCCATCTTGAAGAATGATGTGTGGGATATTGTTCCGATACTAGAAGGGAAGTCTGTAGTGACTTCCAAGTGGATATATAAGATCAAGCTCGCAACTGATGGAAGTGTCGAGAAATACAAAGCGATATTTGTAGCCAGAGGGTTCTCACAAGTAGAGGGAATTGACTATGATGAGACATTTTCTCCAGTATCCCGATACACTTCCATCCATACTATCATTGCACTAGTTGCATCCATGGGTTGGAAACTACATCAGATGGATGTAAAGACAACCTTTCTCAATGGTTAGATTGAGGAAGAATTTTACATCGAGCAGTCAGAGGGATTCATGATACACGATGAGAAATCTCGTGTGTGTAGGTTGAAGAAAGCTCTGTATGGACTAAAGCAGGCACCTTGTGCTTGGTATGAGAAGATGGATGGATTCTTGATGATTTTGGGCTTCAACAAGAGTGTTGCTGATCCAAACCTATATTATCATATTATGGTGATGAGTGCCTGATCTTGGTCCTGTATGTGGATGACATATTCATCACCGGTTCAGAAAGGCTAATTGTTGAATGCAAGTGAGCATTGACTTCTAAATTTGAGATGAAGGATCTAGGTATGTTGCACTACTTCTTAGGACTAGAAGTATGGCAGAGGACTGATGAGATTTTACTGAGTCAAGGAAAATATACAATGGAAATATTGAAGAAGCTCGGTATGACAAATTGCAAATCCATGCCTACACCGATGGTGATGGATTTGAAGAAAATGAATGATGCTTCTACTGATTCAAGCGAGATTGATCCACATTTATACCGACATATGATTGGATCATTGATGTATCTGGTTAACACCGAACCTGACATATGTTATGTAGTGAATGTACTTAGTTAGTTCATGAGTCATTCGAGACAGACTCACTGGATAGCACGAAGCATGTATTGAGATATCGATGAGGCACAATTGGATATGCCCTGAGATATGCCTCCAGTGTAGACATGAGCTTGCAGGGATATGCCGATGCAGATTGGGCAGGGAGCACAGTGGACTGAAAGAGCACATCTAGTTGTTGTTTTACCTTGGGGTTTTCCATGGTTTCCTGGTGCAGCAGGAAACAAAGCTCTGTGGCATTGAGTATCGCAGAAGAAAAGTATATAACATTGAGTGTGGCAGTCCGCGAAGCAGTGTGGCTTCCCAAGATCCTGGAATATTTATTTTCTCATGAGATGGATCCTACCATTATTCATTGTGATAACTAGAGTTGTGTGAAGCTCTCTGAGAACCCCGTGTTTCAGGATAAATCGAAACACATTGAGATAAAATATCATTATATTAGAGACATAGTGCAGAGGAAAGTAGTACACGTGCAGTACCTTCCTACACATGAGAAAATTGCAGATGTCTTCACCAAACCACTTGCCAAGATGAAGTTTGAGTACTTCCGTGAGAGACTTTTCCTGGTGGAGAATGCCTCCCTAGCTGAGAGGGAGTGTTGATGATTATATCTTCGTGAGACTTTATCCAGGACATGTTCTCCTCTGAGACTCGGTTGAGACAACCCGTGAGAGAGCCCATGAGTTGGGTGTGCCCATGAGATGTGTTTGTCGTTCCTCTCTGATACTGAGATGAGATGGTTTGTGCCCCTGTGTGGGGTGAGGATGCCCATGAGCTGGGTGTGTTGATGTGTATTCCCATATGTGGGGTGAGGATGCCCATGATATGGGTGTGTCATTTGAGATGAAACGATGTGTACCCCTGTGAGGGGTGAAGGTGCCCATGTGATGGGTGTGTGTCAGACTTTGGATTGGGTTGTTATGACGTGTGGTCTACTGCCTTGTTGACTCAATTGAGTCAGGCTTGAGATGGTATTCCAGATGATTCTCCTATTAACTCAGTGAGATAAATAGTTGTTGAGTAGGAAATTCATGTGGTTGAGCATGAGTGGACGTACCCCTAGTGGTTGAGCACTAGTGGGTGTGTGAGATCCCTTGCTATATTGTCTAAGAGTAAGATTTACTTGTAACCCTAATTGTGATGTAAAGGGTACAGGTCGGCCCCACCATAAAGTGAAAGATAATTAATGATTATTGTAAAAGATAATTAATATTGTAATTATTAATAATATTCTGAATTATTGAGGTCGGCCCTGTTGTACCAATAGACACCACTTTTGATGTGTCCAGTCCAATATAAATAAAGGTGATTTCCCCATTGAGGAAACACACAAGTCACATGTCATTTGGAAATTTCAGCAAGTACATCTTCTAGGGTTGAAGTGCACACCTCTCTTGGAAACCAGCTTCTTGGTTTTGGAGAGCACCCTTTTGTGTGCTAGGTCTATGGTGTGGGAGGTCTTTCTCTTGAGAATATAGCAAAGGATTGTTGTGTTTTCTTCCCTTGAGTAGAAGGGTTTCCAAGGATATTTCTTGTGTTCTTGTGCATGGTATTTCTTCTTATGATCTTGGTTATTGCAACAATTGTGAAAGGTGTAGCTGCATTTGTTTATGGTTCAAGTAAATTCTAAAATTGAAATAAACCTCATGTTTGAACCTAGCATAGTGAAAATTCAACAATTACCATCCATTTAAGCCCCATGATTGGACAACCCATGTTAATTTTGAATGGAAGTCACCTCATTTTTGGACCACAATTCATTTTGACCAAGGATTCATCCACCCTCATCCAATGGTCCTCACCTCCTATAGGTTATTTCATGTGCACTTTGGGATGGGACCACCCAAGGTCAACGACCCTTACTCCAATGCCCAAAATTTAATTAAAATGGTGCTAATTAAATGATGACAATCAAAGGGAAAGTACTTAGGCAGGTGAATTTGGGATGAATGACATCATTTTGAGGAGGCCTACCTTTTTTTTTTATGAAGAACCATTAATGTATGAGAAGAGGAGGTATTATTGGGGGGTGGCACCTTGTTTTTATGAAGAAGAAGAATGCACATGAAAAAAGAGGAGATGAGAACAGAATGAGGTTGCTTAAGTTTAATGATATCCAAGCCATGATAAGGTTTGGAGGAAGAAGAGAAAAGAGAGCAGAGCCTCAAAGGGAGAAGGAGTGTAGGGAAATGCCAAATAAAGAAAAGATAAAGAAGAAGAAGTTAGAAGAGATGAAATTGTATAGAGGCCATGGATCCTAAAGGAAAAAAAGGTAAATTGAAAGAAATTGTGAATGTTTGTAAATAAAAAGGCCTAACAGAGACTTAGACTAGCAGGTAGATAGGAGTTACAATTATGAAAGAGATTGATAACCCAGATTGGTGATTGTGATTGTAATGTTTTCTAAGTTAATGAATGGATCCCATATAGGGGGCTATTAATGAAACTCTGTGTTGAATGTGTTAATGAATGAAGCCCATATAGAGGGGTATTGATGAAATTCTGTGTTGAATGTGTTAATGAATGAATGAATGTTTGTGTGTGATTTGAAGTTTGTATGTAAATTTGTTGTGCACTATGAGGAGTGAAAGAGCTCATTGATAATTTAAAACAAGGATTATAGAAACCTCATCGGTCAAAATGTTGAAACTTTGCCTATAATTTTGTTGGTGGTGAATTTTTTTTTGTAGGGCACTGAGGCCTTGTCCCTATTTTTGCATCATTCTTCGTATTAGAGAAGGAGTGTCCCACAAAGAAGAATAAATATTGGGGAAAACTGTTGGAGAGAAAAAGGAGACCCACATAGTGAAGTGGTGGGGAAACTGGTCTAAGGATTAGAGAAAGTGGTTATCCTACAAAAAGTTAAACAACTCCAATTAAGGTTGGGTAGAGGTTGTTGAGTTATTGTGGGAAGCTCTAATAGCTCCCATTTGAGGTCTTAAAGAGTTGGAAGGTCGATTGAAGCCTACAAGTGTTGAGATGACTCCATAATGGAGTGGGTAGAGTTGTCATTGAGAAGTTTAAGAAGACAATAGTTCCAACAAGGGAGAAGTTAGGTAGAACTATTGCAAAGAGATTAGAGGAATAAAGTTTGAGAAAGGAGGAAGACAACTCCAACTCAGTGTTAGGTAGAGCTATGGAATAAATTCTATGATTGTTGAACAATGTGAAGAGGTTGTATATAATGATTGCAAATATGGGATACAAGAAGAGTGTGAGGTTTGGAAGATTGAGTAGAAGGAGGTCCCATGAAGAAGAGGACTTAGAAGAAATATGTGAAATATTGAGGAATTTTATGGTTAGGATTGAAGCATTGGAGGTAGAAAAGGGGATTGAGAAACCCTTGGGTCATGAAAAGTTGATGAATACTTTGATGGAAAGGATAAGGCCCTTCACAAAGGATGAGGTCATGATAGTCAACAAGTACATCAAGTTGAGGATGGATGTTGTGTAGCATGATATATAGCCATACCATAAGAAGAAATCAAATCAACATGATGAGTTGAAAGAGGATATAGATGAAGATTATGAAGAATATAGTGAGGATGAGTATGAAGATGATAATGTTGATTTTAAAAATTATTATGTTGAAGATGAGATTATGGTCTGTTATCCAAAAAAGGGAGAATCATTGGAGGATATTCCTTGGGGAACCCTTGTTGAAATTGGTGATGAATGTGGATGTGGAAGTGATAGTGAGGAAAAAGAGTACATTACTGAGTTAGACATAGTAGAAGTTACGGAGGAACTATTGCAAGGGGGAACAATAGGTTCCTTAGCCTATTATGATGATATTGATAAGTTTAGTGTTGATTTGGATGATGATAAGTAGGTCTTAGAATTCCTACAAAATTGAAGTATGGTGAGGATAAAGTTTATGAAGTTGGGATAGAGGGACCTTGAGGAGCATGACCATGAGGAAAAGGGATTTATTTGAAAATTCTTGTGATTATGAATGTGTAGGTAAAATGAAGAGTGAAGGATGCCTTGTTGATGTTGTAGAAGAAGGAAAACATCACAATAATGCAATGGAAAAATATGATGAGTATCTTGAGGAAGAGAGAAACAATGAAGATGTTGCAGAAGTTGAAGGTCATATTGAGTTTGAAGAGGAATTTGGAGGAGAAAACAATCTCTTGAAGGTTGTAGTATAAGTAGAAAGAGTTAACTTTGATAATGCCACAAGTGTGGAAGAGGACAATAGTGATTTTATTGTATATAATGAAGAAATGGAGAGAGTAGATGAGTAACAAAAAGGAAATTGGATCTGGAGTAGAATGTGATGAAGAAGAGCTCCAAGAAGAAGAGTTAATGGAAATCAATAGAGAGATGAAGCTAATTAAAAATATGATGAAGGGAGAACTGGTATTCAAAGGCCTTGCAACTAGGGAAAGTGTTGTGATTAATGACGATGTGGAAAATTTGGTAGCAACGAATATTTATGTTAAGTCCCCTAAGGCCCTATTTGAAGGGCCTAACACTCATTTACTACCATTTTATTAGTTATGGTTAGGTCAGCTTAGGTAGGTTACATCATGCTCACTTTATTTCCTATTTATAATAAAGGAGATTCAATTGTATATGCAACTCATGTTTTCTTGTGCATTGCATATATTGTGTTAGGAGGTTTCCCCCTCAAAGTGGATTATTCATCAACTATTTTGGAGTTTGGTTCATAACATTTGGTATTAGATAGATATTACAATATTAGGGTTTCAATACTTCAATCGAGACATCTTGGAATTTTGGATACAACCTTTTTTTGGGACATTTCAAATAGTGAAATTTTGATGAGACTAAGGAGACATATTGAGGTACATCTAGTAAAAAATTTCAAGTGCTAGTTAATTATACTTTTTGAGATATAACCTGCGGAAGTTAGGTTTCGTGACTAGTCTTGAAATCAGTTTCAAATGAGCCATCTTGAAATTTTCACTATATTTTTTTCTCATAATAGTTTAAGATAGTGAAATTTTCAGGATCCTAAAGAGACATAGAGAAGTACTCATGATAAAAATTTCTTTTTTTAGATTTTTTATAATTTCTAAGATATGGGCTATGGGAAGTATGGGTAGTTGAATATCCCTCAAACTAGACTCAAACATGTGTCCTTGGTAGAAGTGACATATATAAAGCTTGGAAGGTCCAAATTTAGTGCATTAGTTTTTTGGAAAGGACACAAAAAATATTATTTTAGGTAAAAATTTCAAAATCAGATCTGAAATATTGGACATGTGGCATACCATAAAAATTATTTATCTAGGAAGAGATAAGAATCAATAAGTTTTGGAAAAATTACCATAATTTTTACCTGGCACATCAAATTTTGGTTAGACCTATGTCATTGTAGAGAATACATATCAGAGTGCTACATGAAATTGCCTTGAGGCCCTCATCTAGAAAATACTCCAATGAAAAATTTGGCAAATTTATCCAAACCAGAAGAATTTTCAAACCCTCAATACTAGCATCAAACAAAGGGTGCCAGAGTTTTGCGCAGAGGACCTGTCAGTCCCAAAACCATCACACAAAGAGGATATTTTGAGTATCATCCTTCGCGTTGAAAACAAACATGATCCAAGCCCTTGATAATAGGTGAAAAATTGGGGAATAGCCCAATATCGATACCCAATGTTGCTCCATCCATTGAGAGAGGATCCCCACTGGAATCTGATGACTACCAAACTTCCCTACTAAATATTTCCTATCCATATTTGCAATTTGAGAGACTTGTAAATCTTTTCCAACAATAAGCAATATGTCACCACTGCACAATCAAACATTCTTCTTACGTTTATTTCCCACAACCCCTTGGTTAGGACCCAAAGCATTCAAATATTCAACTTTCAGACGACTACCAGTGAAGCCAGAGCCCCCAAATTCGACATCACAACTGATCACGCTAGGGTTCTATCTAGGGTTCGAAAAGGCGGTGGGATCTACTATCTGCATAGGAAACATAGTCAAATCGATGCTTTGAACCTCTTGCAAATTTTGCAAATGATAACCTTGCGAGAAAGAATCCAAGATCTAACATGAGCTAGGTAAAATGACAGAAGAAAAAATGGATATGTCCAGATCCAGACATAGGACATGTATCGCGGCCTTGGGATCCACCGAGGCCTTATGTGAACTGACGCAAGAGAAGGACAGACCAAGATTTGAATTAATGGCTGGACAAGTGAATATATATTCCTCTATGAGGAGATCATTGGAGTTGTTGGTCCTAAGGTATGCACTTGACTACTAAGGGAAGAGCTAAGCCACCTCAGTTGTTGGAATGATTGATTTTTTATAGGTTTGATTGGTTTGTTTGATGGTCAGTTGATGAATGAGATTTCAAGGACAGTGATATAGTTGGACTCTTCAACAAAATCAACTACAATGTTTTCCTTAGCTGATGGCATGCATTCTGGTAAGCATATAAATATATAAATATAAAACAGAGGAAATACTAACAAGCATACAATTTGTCACTAGTTGTATGAACTTTCAGACTTAAAATGATATTTGAGATCCAAAAGATGTACCTAAACACAAATCTTCCAAAAAGGTTGCATGAAAATGATAGCTGAAAGGAAATAAACAAATCCTTTGCACAAATTTCAATTTGCATTCAGATAAGATAATAAGACAAACAAGATTTGAGAAGAAACAATATGTCACCAGAAATTATATTCACCAGGAGGAAAACGTAATAGTTTTATACTTCAAAGCAGCCAAAATCCTGAGATACATCCAAAAACTCCACCCTTTACATTCATAGATCCATATATTTATCTTTCTCAAGAGAGGGTTTGAATACCTCTATCAGATCTAAGTTCTAAAGTTCAACTCCACATTACATTCAGATCATGTAGGTATAAACTTCATTATTCAGTCTTAACTGCAATTCGTGAATACCTATGTAAACGAAGTGAAGTTGAGTTCATGTGCTAGTTCTAAGGGATAAATCCCCATCACTTTGACCTTAATCAAAAAATTATTCTTATAAAAAATAAGAAATTTATTACAACTGGCTGTCATATCCCTAACTAAACCAAAAAATTATATCACTGTAACTGGAGCGAAAGCTGGTAACTAAAGTGAAAGAGTTGCATGACAAGAGGCTTCATAAATTGTAACTCGTTGTTGACTCTACATTGATTCCCATGCACGCCACTAACTAGAGACAAACCTTGAATACTTGTAGGCCAAGCTGCACAGGCTTCAAATTCTTTTGATTTTTGACAGTAGTAGGCATTCAGATAATCTCCTTCAAGAACATGCAATTTTTCTGGTGTTTCTTCCGCAACTTCTGATATTATTTTTGTAGATTTGTGTGTTGTAGCTCAAGAGCCTGGTTTTATTATAGATCTTGAATATGTTGCCTCATGTTATCATTATGTTGCTTGATAGCTTGCACCTGCTGATTACTATCATTTATGTCCCTGCCAACTTCAATTTTAGGTGTGATTTGTGCCTTTACTTTTCTCTCGTCTTGAGCCCATAATATTCCTCAACAACAAGTCTATCGATATCGATGGAGAGCTTGGATTTCCTTTGTATCATTTCATATCTAGGCATTTTATCAGGTTTTTTGTCATTGGTGTCCTTCACAGGTTTATGCACCATCAACATTTTCCCTTTTATCTCTGGCTTGATATCCTATAAAACATGCTCAGGGACATGCTTTGTTTCTGGACTTATGTCTTCATAATCCTACTCAGGGTCTGGACTAGTGTCCATCAAATCTTGCTCTAGTTGTGGATCAACGGGATACTCTATTTTCAGAGAAACATATTTGACACCCGAGGTCTCCCCTTCACTGCATTCATGCTTGGTCTTGTCCCCTGTCATCCCCTTTAATATGTGTATGGCCATCTCCTCCATGTTGGCGAATTCAAAGAGGTTTTCATCAGTATCTTGATATTCAATCACTATGGGATTTTACTCTTTGAGGGATGGATCAAATATGGTCTTGGAGTTCAACCTCAAATGGTTAGTTAGCCTAGTCTTTCGATTGGGTTTGATTGACATTTCTAGGACCTCGCTCCCCTTTCTCTTTTTCCTCTATTTTTCCATAGGGGGTTCTTCAATATGGGTGTCTAATGACACAAATTATGCTACAACAATATCGAAATTGGCCTACTTACTCCCCCTCTATCTTCTTTTTTGTTTAACTTGGGAGTTTTGTCTTCTTACATAGAAGTGGGGATAGGTTTATCCTCAAGATGTTCAGGAGATGATTTGATTGCTGGGCTTGCCTTTTCTTCTTCCTTTTTGATATAATTTCTAGCATAGACCCTACCGCTTTCTCTTTCCCTTTGTTTCGATGTAGAGGAATTCCTGTGTGATCTCGATAGACTTGTTGCTAAGGAATTTCCCTAATCTTCATATGTGCCTTCAATGGACATCACTTGTTAGGGAGATTCTAGTGTGATGTCCATTGAAGGCACATATGAAGTCAAACCATTCTCTCCTGATAAAAATATCCTTGATTTATGGTATAGCTTCGAAAAATTCAAGCCATGTTGGCTCTGCCCTGTTTAAATGCCAATGTTCTCGAGGTGACACCATCATGCTCTAGTTGCCTCTCTTGAGAATAGTGGTTGAGGGTATGTGTTATTTCGGGTTCATAAACAACCTACAATAATAACTGCAAAAAAAATGCAATGATAATTGTTTAAGGCACAAATGTTTACGATATTAGAATATAACCTGTAATGATAGCTACACAAGGAAAAAATGTGCACGATAGCGAGTGTACAAGAAGATGTGAGTGCGATCTAGGAGCCAACACACTTTTATTTAAACTTTTAAATACTTTTAAAACATAAAATTCATAAAATAGCACATGTCTGTTGATTGCAAGAATGGGGGAATTCTTGCAATCAGTACCTTTTTGAATCAATAGGCATAAGTTATGCTTTTTTCAATCTAGCGGTGACATAACCATGGGGATATGATGTCGGATTACTAAGAGGGGGGGTGAATCAGTAATAGAGAAATTTAATCCTTTTTAACCATAAAATGTAAGTGTTATATCAATGTAGCATTATCATCCAATAGTTTCAAAGTAAATAAACAATGAACAAATGAGCAATCATACACCTACATAGTACACTAGTGTTTTTACATGGAAACCCAAAGCGAGAGAAAACCATGTAATGTTTTTTCTTATATGTCTTTAAGAATTACATTCATTGGAAGCACCAACTTACTTTGTTTTCCAGCTGCAACTGGAAGGAGGCTCCAACTCCCTAGTTTCTCAGGCTACAACCTGAAGGAAGCTCCAACTCCCCAATCCTCTGGCTACAACTAGAAGGAGGCTACAACCCCCTATGTTCTTCGGCTACAACCACTTGTCCTTTCCCCATCCAACTGCCCTGGAATAAAAGTAGAATGATGGAACCACTGTCACACTATCATTGTGAGATATATTGATGTAAACATGTACCAATCAACATGTACCATAAACAAGTGCATCAACCATGCACCAACCTGTACCAAACAACCTGTAATCATCTTGTACCATAAACAAGAGCATCAACCATGCACCAACCTGTACCTCAACCTGTACCGTTAACGAGTGCATAAACCATGCACCAAATATGTACCAATCATGTATCAAATACACATAAACTATGAATCATCAAGATGTACCAACATTATCAACTATACACCTCATGTATGTGCCAAATCATCAACTACTTGTCTCAACCATGTACCTCAACCAAAAGACCTCATCAATTTCATCATCCAAATCTGATTTGTAACTTTGTAATAGACCTGGTGTATATGATCACATACCTGGAAACCTTCCTTAACTTTAACAACAAGAGACTAACATTTTCATCAAACTTTACTTTAGTCTCACATGACTAATTTTGGATTAGTCAACAACCCTAACTTGCAATAATCATAACTATGTACCTATAATGAATAAATATATAAAAATGGTACACAATATTCTTCATTTTCTTTTATGCAATTCCTCCAGATTTCACTACTTGGAACCTCTCAGAAAAGGAGTTATAGAAAAAATGACATACCTTATTGAATTTTGGTTTATTCTAGAGAGCGAACTTGTAGAGTGTTCCCCACACAGAATATTTGTTGTATAGTTATGAAAATGGTACAAAGAATACTAAAGACTGTATTGTAACCGAGAAATTTGTTATTACTGATTTTGGATGTGTTATGAAGAAGTTATGTTGTTTTTACCCGAAACACTTGTTTTAGACTAGTTTAAGGACTAGCCACAAACCCTATTTTCCACGGAGTGTAACTCCAAAATTACAACAACTCACAAGCTGGAATTTTTATCACAGCTACTTGGATATGCTTCCTCAATGGCCTCCCAATTTCACAGTATGAATCATTCTAGAAAAAATAGTTATTGTGAAAATGGTGAGATGACTTGTAAATAACATACCTTAGAAAACATCGTCAAAATAATTTATCCTCTCTTGAATTTCGACTTTCTTTACTTCACCTTCCCTATGAAATTCAACATAGATATCCTTTGGTTACCTCAGTCACTTGTAGATATTAAATATGCTCAAGTGTGATTAAAAATGAGAGACCCTTGCCTCTTATTTATACTTTCATGTAGCTTCCTCAAGGGGTTACCTTCTAACCATCTTAACCCACTTTCCTTATTTTAGGACTAACCTATTTCTAACCACTTGTCCACTTAGTAATTTCTCCATTAACTTTATTATTTAAATAATTTCTTTTGTATCCACTTTGACTTATATTACACTCATCACTTCACTTTATTATTTAAAT
>JZKD02S1767117.1:20801-51997 GCA_000966675.3 Picea glauca
TTTGCAACCACTTTGACTACTTTGACCTTTTGGGGCTTCTAGATGACTCATGAGGGTTCTCCAACTTCACATGGCCATAACTCTCTAACCATGAGGAGTTATGTGACGTTCCACAAACCACTATAAATGGCATGACATGTACTATCCATCTATAATAGTCTTGCCTAAAAATATATCAAAACTCAAACCATTATCCATAAAAAAAACTTGGGTCCATTACCCAAACCTTTGTGCTACCAGAATTTACTATCAAACTTTCTTCAAGGGTTGACATCAATAAAAACCAACCCAATTAATCAACAATCTCCCCCTTTGGCATTGATGGAAAAACTCTGATGCAATATTGAATTCATATCACTCATGCTCCCTCTGTGACCATCGCTCCCCCTGGAACCATGCCTTTGTGCTCTTTCTCCAAGCATTTACCTTTGCATATGATAAATCTCTCCCCCTTTGTCATCAATGGAAAATGTATCTTTCCATCCGAGGCTACTCCCCCTAACTGAACTCTTCCTGAAATTGATCTCCCAACCTGAACTGTCCTCTTTATGGTGCTTCCTCGTGTAAATATAAGACATATAAGATAAGCATTTAATAGCATTCATTTTGGAGTAGAAATTACTCCGAGTCTCTGACGAAGATACTCAAAGGCTTCTTTTGGAAGCGGTTTTGTAAAGATGTCTGCTACTAGTTCTTTTGTGCCCACATATTCAACTATGATGTTCTTCTCTGCAACTTGTTCTGGTAGAAAGTGATACTTTATTGGAATGTGCTTTATCTTGGAGTGCATCAACGGGTTCTTTGAGATACCGACGACGCTTGTATTATCACAATAGATTGGAATGGGCTCATCATACTCAACCTGTATATCTGCCAAAGTTTGTTTTATCCATAGAACCTGAGTACAACATCCTTTTGCAGCAATATACTCTGATTCGTTTGTAGATAAAGATATTGATGATTGTTTCTTGCTTAGCCAAGATACTAAACACTCACCCAAGTAGAGTGTTGCTCCACTGGTGATTCATTGGTCATCAATGCAACCTACCCAATCTGCATCTGTGTAGGAAAGAAGTGATAGATCCTTTCCTTTTGGACACCATAATCCAAACTCTTATGTTCCTTTGAGATATCTGAAAATCCTCTTCATTGCTAATACATGTGATTCCTTTGGTGTTGCTTGAAATCGTGCCACTTGTCCAACTTCCTACATTACATCTAGTCTGGATGATGTCACATATAGTAAGCTACCAATCATTGACCTGTATTGTCTCTGGTCTGTAGACTTTGAATCATCATCTTTGCTCAACTTACAACTAGTTTGCACAGGAGTGGTAACCGGTTTGCAATCTTCCATTTCAAACCTCTTTATCATTTCTATGAGATACTTAGTTTGAGAAATAAAAATTCCTCGGTTGATTTGACATATATGAAGACCCAGAAATGTAATGCCTCTTATTACAGAGCCTCATAAAAAAAATAAAAAATACATAAATAATTTCTAATATACTTCTTTAGTTACTGCTACTTAGTTTAGAATCTTCTTTCTTGATATTCTTCTAACAGCATAATAATTCCAGCATAATAATTGACAGTTTAGCAGCATACTAACAACATAATCATTAGCAACAATATAATAATTAATAGCAATATAATAATAACAATAAGAAAAAAATGCATAAGGTATTCACCTCAACCCGAAGCTCAACCTGAAGCTTAGTTGTTTTATCCCTTTCCTGGTTGATGATGTTGATCCTGCACAGAACTGAGTATTAACCTCCCAAACAACTAGGAACAGCCTCTCTGGCTCCCTAGCTCCAGGAATCCTTACGGTTTCCTGGCCCCTGAGCCCAAAATTCCCAGCAACAACTGTGTCCCTGTGAAAGTCCTCAATCCCAAACTGTTCACTCCAACTCATTCTTTCATTTCTTCCTCCTCCTTCTTGCCCCAAATTTTTTTAAACTTCAAAAACCAAAGATCCCTTTCCCCCAAGTTTTCCCCTCTCCCTTATCCTCCTCCCTCGAATCCTCCTCCCTCCTTCCATTTCTCCAACCACCTTACCCCCCATTAATTCCTCAACCACCTTATCCCTCCCATTAATTGCTTCAACTACCAATTTTAATAATATTATAATAAAGTCGACATAAATTTATTTTAATAATTCATTAAACTAATATTTATCATTCATGATAATTAAATAGTTAATTAGGGTTGTTGCATACACCCACCCTTCAAGAAACTTCATCCCAAAGTTAGAGTAATTTACAATACAAGGGAAATGACACATGGTTCATACATTCATATCCAATAAACAACATCATCAGTAAACAAAAAAATCACTTATACATACTAGTGTACATGTGCAAGGAATGCATGTGTAGCTAGCACATACAAGACTCGCGCATGTACTAATGAAAATAATTGTCACATCTATAGTAATTCTTGTATGCACCCAATCCAATCAACAATATCACTCATTTCATAAAACATAGTAAACCAATTATAATGTTCGCAAAATCCCTCAATTTGATAATTTAGCACAACAACGTTCATTTAGATAATTGTAGTTCAGTTAAGCAATTATAAATATACATATTTACATATTTTCTTTTCAAAAAGGGGAAAAACAATAAATCCTACTATAAGGCGAAATCCCCACACACTCTCAACTATTTCTATTCATCCTTCCTCCCTAACTTACTTCTGTCTTCCATCTCTATCCTTCCTCTGTTGGACTATATTGGAGCGTCAACTATATTGACCTAACTCCAAATATAACTCGTAAGTGGAAGTGTCAAATCTCTTGACCAAGCTTCCCCAGCAGGCAACTAACAATCATCATCACATGTCTAGGGGAACATGAGATAACACCGTCCTCCCATGACTCTAGGTTTCAGAGGATACATGGTGGGAAATGCCTCCACCCCTCCTAATAGGACTAGGGTCCACACCTTACCATGGAACATACAATGGCACTGTGTTGTTGGGAATTTTGTCATCGTATATTCAATTTTAGGCAGTCTCACCACCTGAAAAACATGCACTGGTACATATATCATAGCAATGCATTTGGACCAACATAATTTCACATACAAAGATTCATACCATATTGTTTCTCGGTCGGTGTTCACGACATCCACTTTTTATTATGATTATCCTTTGGCTATTTCATAGCCCATTGACCTTCAGATTAGTCTATAACACAAACTCATACATATCTATGCATTATCATCATGTAAATGCATTCAACCATAATCTCAATTCGGTATCCATGTACCAACAACTTTAAATGCAAAATTTTCAAGTTAGAAATAGATCGCCTAATATCCCCATATTCAAATAACGTTAACCATTCATAGAATTGACATTCACATAATAGATTGCATAATATCCATCATCATTCAAATAACATTAAACATTCATAGACTTGACATTCACATAGGTTCATACATCTTAAAAGTTCAAGTGTATCATTAATAGTTTCACAATGACTCGAAAATAAAGGTGATTAGGATTTAGGTAATTCTAGTTGTCCAAGTCAAAAGGTGGCAATACATACACCCAACCTTCGAGAAACATATTCTTGAGGTGGTCAAAAAAGTGAGGGATGATCTCGTCGTAATGTCTCGACATCCTCCCAAGTAGCAGATCATGGGCTATACTTGTCCCACTGGACCTTAACTTGGTCTACCAGACAGTTTCTGAGCTGTCAGAACCTACGATCCAATATGTGTAACGGTTCTACGGTGAGGGTTCCCATGTCTGATACCTATAATTCTTTCCAATTAAGTTTATGAGATTCATCGGCAACATAATGGTTTAGAACAGATACATGAAAAACATTATGAGTTTTATGCAAGTGGGGTGGCAGTACGAAACAGGTCCAATTCTCTCTTGGACTTTGAACGGTCCTATAAATCTAGATGAAAACTTTGTCCCCTTCCTGAACTAAATGGTACTCTTATTAGGCCTGACACAAATGAAAAATTGCTCTCCCACTTTATAACTTCGGTCAGTCCTATGTGCATCATCATAACGTTTATGTCTATCCTGTGCTTCCTTTAGTCTTTGTCTAATATGAATCACCCGTTCCTCCATCTCTTGAATCAATTATGGCTCAACTGTCACTCGGTCTTCTAACCTTTCCCAACTCAACGGTGTTCTACATGGCCTTCCATACAAATCTTTGTAGGGTGGAATTCCAATGGAGCTATGAAAACTATTATTGTAGCCGAACTCTACCAAGGTTAGGTACTTCTCCCAATGGGTTTGATTGTCCATAACATACATCCTAAGCATGTCTTCCATAACCTGATTTACTCTCTCAGTTCACCCCTCTGTTTTAGGATGATAAGATGTGCTTGAGTTCAACTGAGTCCTCAATGTTGACTTCAAACTTGTCAAAAATCTAGAAGTGAATCTGGATTCCCTATTAGAAATGATATTCTTGGGTAACCCATGCAAATGGATGAACTCACTTATAAACACGCGTGCCACATTAGTGGCATCGTAAGTGTCTCTAACCAGGATAAAATGAGCACTCTTGGTCAACTTATCAATTATCACAAGAATTGCATTGTTTCTATGCGATGTGAGCAACAATCCCACAACAAAATCCATATAAATGACTTCCCATTTGGATATAGGGACATCATGTGGTTGTAGGAGACCTGTCAGGTGGTGGTGGTCATCTTTCACTTGTTTACACTCTAGGAACTTGGCGACGAAATGGACTACATCAAGCTTCATGCCTACCCAGAAGAAAATCTTCTTCATGTCTGCATACATTTTCTTCACACCCGGATGTGCACAATAAAGTGCTATATGGGCTTCCTTTAGTATGATGCTTCGAATATCCCCACCTTCGGGGATGTACATTCTTGCTTGATATCTTAATAGTCCATCTTCTTCCAGGATATATCCTTCATACTTTGGATCTAATTGCGTCCCACTCTGGAGGGTTGAAGTAACCTTTAAATACCAACTATCTCCAAGGAGTAGCGTCAACACATGCTCCCTCATAATAAATTTTAAGGGTACCAAAGAGAATACACGTGGTCTCCTACTCAAGGCATCTGTGACCACATTCTCCTTTCCCTTGATGTAAGAAATTCCAAAATCACACTCACTCATAAACTCACTCCATCGCCTCTACCTGCATTGAGATCCCTTTGAGTGAAGAGATGTTTTAAACTTTCATGGTCTGTTTTGAACTCAAAATTTTGCCCCACTAGATAGTGCCTCCAAAGTTTCAGAGCTATCATTACAGCTACCAAATCTAAATCATGAGTAGCATAAATTTCCTCATGTTGCTTCAACTTCCTTGACGCATACTATCGCTCCTCCATCCTGCATTAGCATGGCCCCCAACCCTTGCTTCGAGGCATCCATCCAGACTGTGAAGTCTTTTTCCATATTCGTCACTCGTAGAATTGGTGCACTAGTTAGTAACCCCTTAAGCTCAATGAATGCACTATCTCATTCTCTTGTCCATTCATACCTGACCCCCTTGCACTGCAAAGTGATGATGGGTTTCTCTATTTTAGAGAACCCTTCCACAAATCTCCGATAATAACCCGATAGCCCCATGAAGCTTCTTACCTCATGAGCATTTTTCGGCACTGGCCATTCCATAATGGCCTTTACCTTTTCTGGGTCCATAGAGATTCCTTCACCGGAAATGATATGACCTAAATAGTAAATTTCTTTCTGGAACAAAGAACACTTCGACAACTTTCTATACAATTTGTTCTCTCCAAGGCATGACAACACCACTCGCAAGTGTTCCTCATGTTCTCTTTTGTTCTTGGAATAGATGAGGATATCATCTAGAAAGACCTATACAAAGCGGTCTAAGTACTTTCAGAATACACCATTCATGAGGCTCATGAATACTACTGGCTCATTGTTCAAACCAAAATGTACTACAATGAACTTGTAATGCCCAAACCGAGTTCGGAATGCAGTTTTAGGAATATCACCTTCCTTAATTCTTAACTGGTGATACATTGACTGCATATCAATTTTTGAGAACATTGTTTCTCCTTTCATCTGATCAAAGAGGTCATCTATCCGTTTCATTGGGTACCTATTTTTCACTGTAGCATGGTTCAAGTGCCCGTAATCTATACACAGTCGTAAGGAACTGTTAGAAAAACAGGATCACGGAGCAATAAAATAAAACAAATGTGGAAATAAAATATAGAAGATACACAATACAATAGAGACAAAGATATACGTGGTTCACTCAGTGTGGGCTACATCCACCAAAGAAATTTCCAGGTCCTTCCTTTATTATTATACAACAATCGAAGGGATACAAACTACAACAAACCCGTTGTAACTTCCTCTTCTTTCTCTCACAGTCTCCTATCTCAAAACACAATATTCGCTATTCACCCTAGCCGTAATACATTTCCCTCATAAGAGAGGGTTTCCTTCTAGGGAAAAAAACCCTAGCATAACTTCTATCGTTAGATCTGCGACCTTATAATGAACGGTCCAAATTTACAATACAATTACAATATACTTTTACAAGGCATTTTTTCCTTCAGGGGCCCGCTTGCCCCTGGACCCTGCAGAGGGGGTAACCCCCCTCTGCACTCCCCCGTGTGGAACAGTGTACATTCTTATGGGGTGTAAAGTCTTCATGCGGTATAAACACAGCTGAAAACAAAGACCTCTGAATCTGGAAGATAATCAGACTGCAAAACCAAAAGGAACCATCCTTCTTCTTGAAAAAAATTATTGGTGCACCCTAAGGTGAGACACTAGGCCTTATTAGCCCTAAGTCAAGTAGTTCCTTCAACTGCATCTACAACTCACAAATTTCTGGCACCTTCATCCTATACAGTGTCTTGGAAATTGGATCTGCACCAGGTTTTAGCTCGATGGTAAAATCAAGCTCCCTCTCAGGAGGTAACCTTGGCAACTCTTTCAGAAAAACATCCTTAAACTCTGACAATAGTGGATATTGATCCAAGGAGGGTCCTTTCCCTTCATTTATTGCTTCCACTACATATAATCGACAACCTTGCCTCATGCAACGTTTAACCTTCATGGTCGAGATAAAGCGCAAAAACACTTTCCTCTATACACCGTGGATTTATACTGACCTTCCTTCATCGTCAATACAAAGAACCCTTTTTATGAAACAATCAACCATAGCTCGATGGGATTCTAACCAATCCATTCCAATGATTAGGTCATACGTCCTGAGAGCAGTGACGTACACCTTCAACCTAGTAGTACACACTCCCAAGTCTACTAGACAATTATCGACGCTAGGTCCTACCGCTTTTTTTTTTCCCCGAAGCCATCTCGACTTGTTTAAAGTCATCGTTCTCATAGGATGCCAACCCACACTTTTCTAATGCACAAGGAGAAATAAAACTGTCTGTAGTACCAGAATCAAATAAAATTTTAACATTGACATGATTTAGCACACCTGACGACTCCACCACAGTGGATTGATGTTCTACCTAGTGATTATTGACCGCTGCATAAATCTGGTGGCTATTACTCGCTCTTCCCATCATGGTATTTCCTTCTCTATGCACAAATCCTACTTGCAACTCTGGGAAATCACGTTGGTAATGAGGTTCTCCACACCCCCAACACATAACACGAGATGGAACCTGCGCATTTCCCTGTGATAGTATCTGAAATGAGTTCCTTCCCCTAGGGGCCCTGCCCCTGCTTGTTACTCCTTGAGAAGTTCATGGACCTGCCTGCGTCGTTGGTGATAAGTGGGATGTTGCACTCGCTGCCATTGAAATACCTATAGCAACTGTTCTAGGTGTGACTCTATTTCCATAAGGAGGTGGCCTAGAGCTTCCTCCCCTAGAGAAGGTCCTAGGGGCCTTCCCCATGAATCTAGGATGTTGTGGAAAGGTTGATATCATACCTTCGTTTAAGCTCATATGATCCTCTGCATAACGTGAATTTTCAATTGCCTCAACTACTGACGACGGTTTCCACATCTGTACCATGGCCCTTATATTAGGGTTTAACCCATAGACAAAATGTTCTGCTTGTCGTTGATCGGTATCCATGTACGAGACATATTTTACCAACTCCATGAACCTGATCTCGTACTCTTCCACGGTCCTGTTTCCCTATACTAGAGTATGAAATGCTCCCACCTATTGTTCCTTGTAGTAATCCGACAAATATTTCCTCTGGAACCTTTCCTCAAAAATTTCCCATGAGACGGTGTCTGGGATAAGGTGCAACTGCCTCTCCAGGTTACCCCACCAATTCAAGGCATTGTCCCTCAACTGAAAGATCGCTATTTTCTCCTTTGATGTGGAAGCATAGTCTCTTAAGGTGAAACATCGTGCCATTCCTTCCAATGAGGCCTCCACACGTTCACTTGCATGACCCCCAACAAACTCTAGGAGATTGATCTGCTATAGTTCTCTGGTGATATCCCCTGGTGGAGGCCCTCCCTCTGAGTTCCTCGACGCTTTAGGGTTAACCACTCCATATGGTGGGGGTTCCACTTCGATATCTGCTGATTGACACACCTTTAAAGTCTCATTAATAGCCTCCAAAGAGCAAAAAATGAGAGCTAATTCAGGCGATGGTGGTGGCAACGTCGGCGTTGGCGGTCCTTGTGACGATGCCCCTCGGCCTCGATTTCCTCGAGTCCTAACCATCTTGAATAATTGAATCTACATCAAATCAAATGCTTATTAGGGAAGAGTTTAAGGCAGTTCACATTCGCTCAACTTACACTTGTAAACATAGGGTTAGGTGTAAGTTTTTTTTTACTTGTCTGTAAACAGACGTTACTCTCTTTAGGGTAAGTGGCTAAAGGTTGGGGTCGAAAAGATCTAAGCTTGGTATCTTGGTAGGTATCTTTCTAGCACTATAGTATCCCCAACCCTTACTCTAACTGGATTTCTTATTTAAGTGTCTAATCCTTCCAGGTTGTAGAGCCCTCTTTATTAAATATTATATATATATATATATATATATATATATATATATATATATTATTAAAACTTTAGGTAGTAAATAAATATTTTAAAATATTAATAATTAAAACAATTAATAATTATATTATTTTAAACAATTAAATAATAAAAAATATACTATTTAAAACAATCCTTATTTCTTTATAGATTTATATATATTTAAAATTTAAAATTTGAAGTTTATATTTAAAATTTAAAATTAATTAAAATAATTAAAAATTATACATATATTTAAACATAATCGAATAAGGTTGGGCATCATGGGACCTCACATGAGGCCCACATGCCCCCCGCCCCGCTCTGAGTGCCTAAAACCCTACCCCCCACTCTCACTCACACATCTGTAGCGCCAAGTTCTTTCCATGTGACTTGGTGCTTGGTCTTGACTTTGGTGCTTTATGTTGCACCGACAACTACCACAGCGCAGAGGGATAGCGCGAGGCAAGCAGGCCAGTAGGAGGTGGGCACGTTTTGGCTCAACTGTAGCTGAGAATCCAGTTGGTGTAGTTCTCGGGCCCATTTTTAGGGCAAACTCTCTGTATATTTGTTTTGGTTTGCAAGCATGGCCATGCACGCTAGTTTTTACAGTCCATTTTTTTTTCTGTTTTTTTGTTTCAAGTTTTGGGTTGTAGTTGGTGTTTCCGATTGATCTCTATTTTTGTTTTCATTTTTTTTTTTGTAAGGCCTTGGTTTGGAATTTGGTGCTCGGTCTTAAGTAATGGCTTATTTGCCCTGTTGTGGGCTCCTCCCTTGATGGATTTGTCGCTGGATAGCTCTGGCGCTAAATTTGTGAAAAGTTATGAGTTGTGTTAAGTGATGGCTTATGTGCGCCTTGTGGAAGATATTAAGGACTTGGTGCATGCACCTTGTTGTGAGAATATCCAAGGAAAGCGGAAAACTGAAGCTAGACTAGCTTAGTTAGTTAGAGCATGTGGCTACCATAAGGTCGGAGGATCAAGCCCTCCTTCCAATGAATTATGAGTAATTACAAAGCTTCGGCTGGGCATTGGAGGAACCACGGTCCCTTGCGGTCTCTCCACCTCATGGCTTGTGACTTCATGCTTGACGGGTTTGTATGTGTAGTTCATGGAGACCCGTGGAATTTCTCGTGGTTTCTCCCTTGGTCGTGGCTTGGGCGCTTGGTCTTGGGTTTCGATGTGTTGTCGGTGCTTGGTGTTGGGTTTCCCGTGGGATTTCCTCCTTTGTGTGAAGTGTAGTGCAAAAGAAAACCGCCCCTTGTGGGCTCCTCTTAGCGTAGTGCACAGTATTTTGGCCCCTTGTGGGCTCCCTCCTCGATGCTTGGTGTGGGATAAGGTTGCTGGAGCTCTAGTGAAACAATGATGACAATAGCCAAGTGATTTTCTTCACTTATAGTGCACACAGTCCGATCTATTGGTACTGGTTCATCTGTTGTTGGATCGCCAGTTATTAGCATTGATTGTATTCTACGTTTTCTCCTCATTTGTTTAAGCTTAATATGCCAAAATTTTAACTCATCATAACGATTTTTGTGAAGTCACATAATATTATTTGTGTCTCCGTCTTCAAATATGTGAATATTGAGTGATAGAGCAGTAAATTTACCGAATTCAACTTATTTTGATCTTTCTTTGATCTCTAAATTAATTCAGTCTCTACAAACAGTTTAATTTTGAGTGAAATTTTGTAAATTTGTTGAAGAAGTCGTATCATATTCTTTATTTTAAGCTAAAATTGTGAGATATTTAAGCCGAGAATCTCCATATTCAGGTTTTAGTAGGAGTACTTCATACTTAGCTACAGAAAGGTTAGTGCACACCTTTTGGGCCCCCTCATGAGCTCCTGCTCGATCTTTGTTGTCTTATGTTGTGTTTTGGGACCCGTCTTGTGTTGTGTTGCAGGTGTTTGGCTTGGTGCTTTAATTGGATATTGGGTCCATGAGGTAATCGGCCCAATTTTATTTTATTTTTTGTTATTATTTTTATTTCCGTTTTATTATATTTTGTATATATTGTTGCATTCTTTGTTTATGTTATTGCATTTGTTTTTCCAGCTTATGCAGGTCATCATCTTGATGACCTTTGCAATTTACAGGTGGCTATCTAATTTGGGTAACAGGGTCAAAGGTGACCCCGTGCAAAGGTTTGCAAAGTTCTTTATGCTAACATTTTTTTTTTTGTGGCTGGAACATAGATGGAAGAATGGAATAGGTTTGCAGGGCTCCTTCCTGCTACCTTTCAGGGTTTCTTAGTGGTAAATTCAGGGTTTTGAGGGTAATTTCAACTCATTTTAGGACATCATGTCTAAATTTATGTCTTAGGTGGGTAGGCCCTAGGTTTCAGTTTTGAAACCGGGATCTGATACCATTTGTAAGGCCTCTTATTACAGAGCCTCATAAAAATAAAAATAAATACTTTCTAATCTACTTCTTTAGTTATTGCTACTTAGTTTAGAATCTTCTTTCTTGATATTCTTCTAACAACATAATAATTGACAGTTTAGCAGCATACTAACAACATACTAACAACACAATCATTAACAACATTATAATAATTAACAACAATATAATGATAACAGTAAGTAGAAAATGCATAAGGTATTCACCTCAACCTGAAGCTTAGTTGTTTTATCCATTTCCTGGTTGATGATGTTATTGATGATTTTGATCCTGCCCAAAACTGAGTATTAACCTCCCAACCAACTAGGAACAACCTCTCCAACTCCCTAGCTCCAGGAATCCTTACGATTTCCTAGCCCCCGAGCCCAAAATTCCCAGCAACAACTTTGTCCCTGTGAGAGTCCTCAAGCCCAAACTGTTCACTCCAACTCCTTCTTTCCTTTCTTCTTCCTCCTTCTTGCCCCAAAGTTTCTTACCCTCCAAAAACCAAACATCCATTTCCCCCAATTTTTCCCCTCTTCCTTATCCTCCTCGCTCAAATCCTACTCCCTCTTTCCATTTCTCCAACTGCCTTACCCCCCCATTAATTCCTCAACCACCTTATCCCTCCCATTAATTGCTTCAACTACCAATTTTAATAATATTATAATAAAGTCTCCATAAATTTATTTTAATAATTCATTAATAATATTTATCATTCATGATAATTAAACAGTTAATTAGGCTTGTTACAAGAAAGAAGGGTAGTTCTCCGAGTAATGTCATTTCAAATTCATTATGCACATCCTTTGTAAATTTCTGGCTTAACCTTGATGTAGAGGTTGGTGTCTGCACTTCCTTTTCTTGAACCCTTCTTCATCTTTTGCTTCTCTTCGTAAAGTTGTTCCACTGACTCATTTTCTTCTTATTTTAATTCTCGTCCACTTGTTTCATCAATTATTACATTGATGCTTTCCACAAATTTGTTCAACCTCAGATTGTAACACTTGTATGCTTTCCTTGTACTTGAGTAACCAACAAGTACTCATTTGTCCACATGAGAGTCAGAACTTTCCCATTATGCCATCTTCTCTTTTGATGTAGCATTTGCTTCCTAATACTCTGAAGTGCTTCACATTTGCCCATCTTCCTTTCCATATCTTGCAGGGAGTTTTGTCATTGTTGTTTCTGAGCATTACTCTGTTTTGAATATGAACTGTTGTATGCACTCCATGCGTCCAGAAATATTTGTCAATTTGGAATCCATTAGCATTGTTCGAACCATTTCCAGTGTAATTGTAATCCATTATGATAATGTTCCTTTGTCTCTGAACCACTCTCTGAACCAATCTACGAATCCATGCTCTCATCCACTGTCATATATCTGTCCAAACCTGTTAAGTGTTCTTACGAATCCATCTCCATCCATACTTTCCAAGACTCTACTACACAACTTTCCATAATGCTAACCCATTTATCACTATACTATCATGAAGTCTTTACTACTACAACTGATTGTACTTCAACTAACTGATTGCTCTTGATCTGTCTACTCAAACTTTTCAAGTTGCTCGAAGGATGGTTCTTTGGTATTTCACAACTATCGCATAGACTCTCCCTATCTAATATTCATATTACCTGGGAGTCACTAAGCCAGATGGCTTAGAACAATTCCTTCTCTAATGTGTATTCATCATCATCTTCATTGGTAGATTCATCATTTCTCTGAGCTCTGACTTCTTTCTTTCTGTATGTAGATTCATCTTTCACTACAATGCCTGAAAGTGCAATCTCTTGAACCTGTTCCTTATTTACTTGTCCTTCTTTTCATTCATTTATTTTCCAAACCTTTCTGTATCTGACATCTTTCTTTTTCTCTATAGAATTTTCTTCATCTCGTTTTATTTCCAATCTTGTGATCTCCGGGACCTGGTATTTTTTCACCTGTTCTTCGTGTTTTGTTATCCATACTTTCTTATATCTGATATCGGTGTTCTCTTTCATGGAAGTATCGATCATGCTTCTGCAATCACTAGCTATGTGTCCATAGTTATGACATTTTTAACATTCAATGTTACGTGGGGCCACATAGGCATTTCTTGCTTGAACATTTCTTTTATAATCACTGCAATCTACAACCTTATGTCCAAAATTAGTACAATAAAAACAATGACCATAAAAGAAATTTGCATACCTGGGAGTGAGTGATCTTCTTTGTGGTGTAGTCCTTCTTAATTTCTACCTTGACTTATCATGATCATGATTGAAGCTTCTTTGTGGCTTGAACATGGATTGTCTTCTTGCAAATTTATCTTCAATAGTTTTCTTAGATTTTGGTTGACCATGATTCCTTCCTTTGAGTACTTTTGCACAACTCTTTCTATTTTCTTCATTCTTCTTTTCTAGCAACCTAGAGTGCTTCTCTTCATTCTCTATAACTGATGTGGATGTTTTTGTCTCTTCAAAATTCTTGTTGAGCTTGACGATTTTACTTCTCAATGTGAAAACTTCTTCTTCAAGCTTCTCAACCTCTTCTTCTTTCTTCATTATCTGAGACTTCGTGACTTCTTCTGTTATTTTCGCTTCTTCAAACTGGATTTTTAATGTGATTATTTCTTCTTCAAGTCCTTTCTCTTCTTGACCAAACTCTGCCTCAAGATGGTTTAGATCGTTAGTTATTTCCTTAAGATGATATGTCAATATTTTATCTCTCATTTCTGCCTCTTCCTTCTATGCTGCTATGTTGGCTTCCAAATACTGCTTTTGATATTCAAGATTTTTTTCAATCTTTCTGGCTTCTTCTAGTTGAGTTCTTAAGTTCTCGATGACTTGTTGGGATTCTTCAAAAATGTGAACACTTTCCTTTTGTTTCATCAATTCTTTCTTGAGTGACTTGTTTTCTTCTCTTAGTTCATCTAAAGCACTAATCAATTCTACTTCATAATTGTCTTCCTTTTCAATTAGTTTTTCTATCTCATTTCCTTCATGGAATTTTATTTCAAGATGTCGACATTTTTCACAATTAAATCAAAACAACATAACTCTGGTGATTATGTACTCTTCATCTTTTGAATATGTTTGACATGGTGAACATAATTCTTCTTGATCTGTGTCTGCATCTTCTTTGGCATTTTCTGAATCTGTGATGGGTGAATAGTATATGTCATGTAACTTATCCCAAAGTTCTTTGGTTGATGAACATTTACCAACATTTTCTCTTAGCAGATTAGGTAATCCTTCCCAGATGAAATCCATTGCTATTTTGTTATTCTTCTTCAATTCCTTTTTGGTTGCAGTCTTTTCCCTTTTTGAACTATCATATCCTGTAACGATTGATAGCCAAATATAATACCCCCATGCCTGTAAAAATAATTTCGTCCTTCCACTCCATAACTCATACTTTAAACCATTCTGACCATTAAACAGTGGTACTCCATTCTCAGAATAATCCATGATCTCCTTCCATTGTTTAAATTGTTTCCTGAAGGAACCTCGCTCTGAAACCAATTGTTGGATTACTGATAGGGGGGTGAATCTGTAATAGAGAAATTTAATCATTTTTAACCATAAAATGCAAGTGTTATATCAATGTAGCATTATCATCCAATAGTTGCAGAGTAAATAAAAAATGAACAAATAAGAAATCATACACATACACAGTACACCCGTGTTTTTACGTGGAAACCTAAAGCAGGAGAAAACCACATAATGCTTTTTCTTATATGTCTTTAAGAATTACATTCATTGGAAGCACCAACTTCCTTTGTTTTTCAGCTTCAACTGGAAGGAGGCTCCAACCCCCTAATTTCTCAGGCTACAACCTAAACGAAGCTCCAACTCCCCAATGTTCTCCGACTATAACCGGAAGGTGGCTACAACTACCTATCCTTGCCTTGTCCAACCGCCCTAAAATAAAAGTAGAATGATGGAACCACTGTCACACTATCATTGTGAGATATATTGTTGTAAGCATGTACCAATCAACCTGTACTATAAACAAGTGCATCAACCATGCACCAAACTATACCAAACAACCTGTAATCATCCTGTACCATAAACAAGTGCATCAACCATGCACCAACTTGTACCAAACAACCTGTAATCAACCTGTACCATAAGCAAGTGCATCAACCATGCACCAACATGTACCTCAACCTGTACCATCAATGAGTGCATCAACCATGCACCAAATATGTATCAATCATGCATCAAATACACACAAACTATGCCTCATCAAGATGTACCAACATCATCAGCTATACACCTCATGTATGTGCCAATTCATCAACTACTTGTCTCGACCATGTACCCAACATGTACCTCAACCAAAAGACCTCATCAATTTCATCATCTAAATCTGATTTGTAGCTCTATAATAGACCTGGTGTATATGATCACATACGTGAAAACCTTCCTTAACTTTAACAACAAGAGACTAGTCTTTTCATCAAACATTACTTTAGTCTCACATGACTAATTTTGGATTAGTCAACAACCTTAACTTGCAATAATCATAACTATGTACCTATAATGAATAAAGATCTAAAAATGGTACACAATATTCTTTAGTGTATTTAATGCAATTCCTCTAGATTTCACTACTTGGAACTTCTCAGAAAACGAGTTATAGAAAAAACGACATACCTTGTTGAATTCTGGCTTATTCTAGAGAGGGAACTTTTAGAGCATTCCCCGCACAGAATATTTGTTTTATGGATCTGAAAATGGTACAAAGAATACTACATACTATACTATAACTAATACATCTTGTCTTACTAAATTTGGATCTGTTATGAAGAAGTTATGACGTTTTTACCCGAAACACCTATTTTAGACTAGTTTCAGGACTAGCCACAAACCCTATTTTCCATGGAGTGTAACTCCAAAAATACAATGACCCACAAGATGAAATTTTTATCATAACTACTTGGATATGTTTCCTCAATGGCCTCCCAATTTCACGGTCTGAATCATTCTAGAAAAAACAGTTATTGCTAAAATGGTGAGATGACCTGTAAATAACATACCTTAGAAAGCATCATCAAAAAAATTTATCCTCCCTTGAATTTCGGCCTTCTTTACTTCACCTTCCCCTTGAAATTTGGCTTAGATATCATTTGGTTACCTCAGTCACTTGTATATATTCAATATGCTCAAGTGTGATTAAAAATGAGAGACCCTTGCCTCTTATTTATACTTTCATGTAGCTTCCTCAAGGGGTTACATTCTAATCATCTTAACCCACTTTCCTTATTTTAGGGCTAACCTACTTCTAACCACTTGTCCACTTAGTAATTTCTCCATTAATTTTATTATTTAAATAATTTATTTTGTATCCACTTTGACTTATAGTACACTCATCACTTCACTTTATTATTTAAATTACCTTCTAACCATCTTAACCCACTTTCTTTCTTTTAGGGCTAACCAACTTCTAACCACTTGTCCACTTAGTAATTTCTCCATTAAATTTATTATTTAAATAATTTAATTCTCATCCACTTTGATTTATAGTACACTCATCACTTCACTTTATTATTTAAATAATTTCTTCTTTGCAACCACTTTGACTACTTTGACCATTTGGGGCTTCTAGATGACTCATGAGGGTTCTCCAACTTCACATGGCCATAACTCTCTAACCATGAGGAGTTATGTGACATTCCACATACCAATGGAAATGGAATGACATGTACTATCCATCTAGAATAGTATTTCCTACAAATATATCAAAACTCATACCATTATCCATCAAACAAACTTGGGTCCATTACCCAAACCTTTATGCTACCAGACTTTCTTCAAGGGTTGACATCAATGAAAACCAACCCAATTAATCAACATATGACTTATTAAATTCAAATCAAGACTTGACTTGACCACATAAAGAGAAAACAACTAATAAAAAACAAATGAGGATGACAAAAAACAAATTAAAATGACTCAACACACCATGAAGAAGAACTAACAAGAAGCTAGGTTGACAAATTAATGGGCTAGTTTGAGGAATGGAAGGAAGAGGTGTAGACCTAAGATTTAACATCAACTCCAACAGGGGGTAGAACTTCCTTGTGAGGTTCAAAGAACAACAAACCTATGTCTTAATTCTTATTACTGTCACCCTGCCACCGATCACTTTACTCATGTTTTATCAGCCTTGACATTTTCTTTATTTCTACTGAAAATAAAATCTACAACTATACACCAATGCATTTGTTGGGATATGGAGTATTTTATTCAAACTAGACTACTGAATCAAATTGGAAATCAAAACAGCTATGTACAGAATGAACCGCCTCTGGTTCTTCAGGTAAAGTAATGCTTCAGGAAGTGCCCATTGACTGGGCTTCCAAAGATCTCAGTGTCATCCATATTTTGCAATATAAGGGTATTGATATTCAGGACTTGAGCTACCTTGAAGGGACCAAAATAAAGGTTATCAAACTTACCATGTTTGGGCTTGTCCTCCCTCCTATCATCCCACCTCAGAACCATGTCACCTGCTTGAAAGGTTTATTTTTTGGTTGTCCTGTCAAAGGCTTCTTTGAACTTGTTTCGATAAGCCTCCGTCTTCTCATTTAATATTTATCTTCTTTGTTGAACTTCAATAATCTGAAAACTCCTCCTTTGGATGTCATTAGGCTCCTCCACCTCCTCCTGTAAAAATTTCAACACTGGTAGACCAAGTTGGGTTGGAAATCAACATCCACCCCATAGACTGCTGAAATGGAGAGGTACGAAGTGACTTCTTGGAGTTGATCTTGTCATCCTATAAGGCATACTTCAGTTTGGAATCCCATGATTTTTTATTTTCATCCAACAGTTTTTTGATGATCCTGATAAGGGTTTTATTTGATGACTCTGACAACCCATTCCTTTGTGGCCGGTAATGTGGTGTAGAATGTGTTAAGATAATGTTGTAATCCCCACAAAAATAAATCATGGCCTTGGACTTAAATTCATGAACATTATCTGTTACTAGTTTCCTGGGGCATCCAAACCTAGAAAATATGTTTGTTTCCAAAAAGTTCATGATCACCTTGTCATAAGAATTCTTGGTAGGAACAACTTCAATCCACTTTGTAAAGTAATCAGTGGCAGTAAGAATCCACTCGTGCTTTCCACTGGAGGGTGAGTTTATCTCACCGATGAAATCTAGGCCCCATGTTGAAAATGGTCGTTAGCAGTAATGGGTTTCAGGGGTAGTGAGAGAAATTTATGCTTTCCAACAAATTTCTGACATTCTTTGCAAGTTCCTACCATGGCAAACACATCATAAAATATGGTGGGCCAGTAGTATCCAGCCCTTAGAACTTTGAGGGTTGTAGCTTTCCAATGTTGGTGCCCTCCACAAACTCCTTTATGCATATCAATTATAATTTTTTTTGACTCGTATTCATCCACACACTTCAACAAAATACCAGCAGGGTCCTTCCAATATAAATTCCGATTTAAAATGCGGTATTTTACAGCCTTTAATTTAAGAGACCTAGTTTTGGATTTTTCCAATTCTGGTGGGAATTCTAAGCGCTATAAAAAATAAATGATATATATATACCAGGGTGAAAGAGAATACTTATCCAGTACTTGTGTGGTCTTCTTCTCAGCCTGTATCAGTGGATCATTTGACTGGTTGAAGATATGGTGCAATTCCAGTGCTTTGCATTTTTAATCAGATAATAGTTTGGCAAGGCCCTGTCCCTTGATCAATTTAGTGGGCCTTATGTGAATATCATATTCCAAAAGTTTGACTATCCATTTTCCCCTTTTCCCTTCACTTTCTAGTTGGACAAGGATCTCCTTTACACTATTGCTAGGGACATAAGCTGTTATGCGGGACTGCAGAACATAAACCTTGAAGGACTTCAAGGCTTTCACTAAGGCATAAGCCTGCTTCTCCAAGATGTCATATTTTAATTCATCACCCCTAAGTGTTTTGTTGAAGAAGGAAATGGGTTGTTCATTCCCATATTCATTCTTTTGCAGTAGTACAACAACAATAGTCTCCTCAGAGGCAAAAGAGAAAATCATGAATTCTTTGGAATAATCTGGACTAACCAAAATAGGGGCTTCAATTAGACCCTTCTTTATCCTTTGGAAGGATGACCTCGCTTCCTGTGTCCATTTAATGTCAACATCCTTTTTCAGAATGTTGGTAATTTGTCGAATGATTTGAGAAAATTTTGGTACAAATCGCCTCAAGAAATTTATTTTTCCTATAAAACACTGTATGGCCTTCTTATTTCTACGGATGTCAATTTCCTGAATGGAATCTACCCTTTCCAGGTCTATGTTTATCCCTCATGTAGATATAATTTGGCCTAGGATATTTCCTTCTAAGATATCAAAATCAGATTTTTGGGGATTTAAAGAGATTCAATACCTTCTGCATTTTTTAAAGATTCGCTCCAGGTGTTGCAAATGTTCATCATCAAATTTTGAAAAGATGGTGTTTTCATCAAGGTAAATCACCATGAACTTATCCTTTTCACCCACAAATGCAATGTCCATGGCCCTCTGAAAGGTGGGCCTTGCATTTATCAGGCCAAAGGGAATTTTGTCATACATGAATGTGCCCCATGGGGTGGTGAAGATGATTTTTTCTTTGTCTTCTTCAAGTACCGCTATTTGATTGTACCCAGAATAACCATTCAACATGAAAATTATGTAGCACCCACTACCCTTTGTAAAACGTGGTCCATCTTGGGCAATGGATAGTTGTCTTTCAACGAACACCTGTTCAGGTTTATGAAGTCCACACATAAGCATATTTCACCACTCTTTTTCCTGACAGGCACCAAGTTGGCCACCCAATATGAATATCTCAAGGGCACAATGATTTTGGAATCAAGCATTCTTTTCAATTATTTTTCAATAATAAACATCAACAAAGGATTGAATTGTCTAATTTTTTTCCTAAATGGCTTGGAGCCCACTTTAAGAGGTATCTTATGCTGAATGATGTCAGTATCAAAGGTCTTCAGGTCTTCATAAGACCATGCAAAAATATCAGCAAAATTTTTCATAAGGTTGACATACATGTCCCTCTGCTCATTTGGCAATGCTTTGGATATTTTGACAATTTTGGGATTTGCAGTTGTTCGAAAAATTCAGTCTACAACCTCTTATTCCTGACTTTGAATTGCGGCCTTCCTGGAGACATCATTGTTGTCAAAAATTCTCTCTAGTGGGACTAAGCCCTTGGGAATATGATTTGTTTTGAGTTCCACAATGTTGTGACCAACTACCTTATTCAGAAAAGGAGGTGTCTACTGATTTTTTTTTTCATTGTTCTCATTGTCTTAGTCCATGGAAATATTTGAAAATTCCTCAATGGTTTGCAGAAACCTCTTGGGCTCCATATCGTCACTAAAAACCTTCCAGTGCTTAACATTGTTTGGTATAGTTGTTTTGTGCCTAACCTCCACCTCATATTTAACATTTGGAGCAATGGGAGGCCTGAAAGTGATATCAACAAGAGCTAAAGAGTATTCCCTTTGATTGGCATCTCTAGAGACAAAAGAAATATTGAAAGCGAGAAAGAAATTATCAACTATGACCCATACCTCATTCATGTACTTCCTCAGCCTCAATTTCATTGTTTGATAAATGTCCTTCATCTAATTTACAACTAGTTCAGAGTCACCGAAGATTGCCAATTTGCTAATGGCCATGTCTTTGGAAACACTAAGGCTTCATACTCTGTTATGTTGTTGGTTGTTTCAAATTATAATTTGTATGAGAGTGAAACCACCTCCTTTGTAGGGGAAATGATGAGTATGCCAACACTAGAGCCCTCCTTTGAAGATGAGCCATCAAAATACATCTACCAGATTTCATTTCCTTGGCTTACTTTTGGTTGATTACTGCATTTGCTAAATGACAATTTTGGAGCATCACCATGGATGTGAAAAATAGATGACCGAATCTCATCCTCAACAACATAAGTGGGATGATTACCTAGATTTGTATGATCACTCACAATGTAAGCCAATAATAATTCTCTATACAACCTTCTATGTTCTCCTGTGAAAACAGGGATGGTCACATATGTAAGGTCCATCTGCAAATATCCTCCCACTTTATTGGCCCAAGACCTAGATAAAAACATGCCAAAATTGGGGGGTATATCAAATATAACAATATCCATAACCACACTTTTCATGGAAAACTGAGATAAAGAAACAATAAGATCCTTGATCATTCCCAAACATTTAACCTTTTTGGAATCAAAAGAGTATAGGTCATGGTATGTCTTGGTGATTTCTAGCCCTAGCTCTTCCATGACAACCTTAGGCATGACATTATGAGAGGCCCCAAAATCCATAAGGAAGTTATGCATGATTTTTTCATGGACATTTAAGGATATGTAAAAAGGTGGGGAAGCATCTAACCTATCTTCAATGTGTGGGCCCACAGTGATAACATGATTTTCATCTTGCAGGATTATCACATTAGTTGAGATAGCAGGAGCAGGAAGCTTCAAAACTTTCATGATAGACTTCTTGAAAGGCTCATTTTTCAGTGACTCTGTCAAAGGCATATGAATCTTGATTTTGCTTAACTCATGCTCTATGTTAAAATAAGTTGGTTGTCTGTCTACTTCTTTCACCTCTGGAACATCGAGTTTACTTGGTTGTTGTTGATCTTCTTTGTTTGATGTGTCTTTGTTTAGACCTTGCTTGGGAGGAAGATCAAATTTCTTGTTCTAAATGGGCACATTTGTTTTGGGACCCCCCGTCCTGGGCCTTAAATCATACTTCTTTTGAGGATGGATTTGAAAAATCTCTTCTCCCTTTCCATCATCATAAAACTGGTTTGACAATTGAGAAATTTCATAGTCTTGTTGGGTTAGATGACTAGGATAGAGGTCAGTTTCACTAAAAAGGATTGCAGAGTCATCTCCAATCTCATTACTCTCATCCATCTCCTCAAATTCATTGTTCTGGAAAGGGGGAACAACCCTTTAATCATCAAATTTTCTCCTTTCCCTCAGCATGATTTGAGGGGCATCATTAGGTCTTCTAACTGATTAGTGTTCTTGTTTCCATTTTCCTGATATGGTTTGTTTGGCTGCTTGGATTCCCATTTTAGTTTAGCTATTTATGAAGTCAGAGCCTTCAAGGTTTTGTTCATCTCATCTAGTTTTGGGTCAGAGTCTGTTGGGTTAGAAGAAGAAGGGAACTCCTCCCTCTGCTTCCTTTTGTCCCTATCTGATTTTTTCTTCAATTTTTCTGATGCTAGGATGTTAGAATCGACCTCAATGGCTGCCTCTTGCATATATAGTAATGTGGTGGACCTTCTCTCCCTTAACAGGAGAGAAAATTCAACATCAAATGCATTTGAAAATGTAATATTGGTTGAGGCTGCAGTTCGATTAATCTCATCAGGGATATTGTTATACATCATATTGAACCTCTTAGTGAAGTCTGACACAGACTCACCATTCTTCCTCCTTAAAGCCCTAAACTCAATGATGTAGTACAGGTAATCCCTCTTGTCTCCCCACTATTTTAGAAAGGCCTCATCCAGTGCCTCAATACCTATGATAGAATCTAGAGTTAGACCACAAAATCACTTCATTACCTCTCCATCCAAGATTTGCACAAACAATCTCATCCAAACATCTACATGTTCAATGTTAAAATTGTCTACAAAGTTGTAAAATGCAGCTAGATGTTCTTCAACAGTAACATCTACTTTACCATTGTATCTGCGGAGATATTTCATGTAGTCTCATGTTGGAAATGGATTTAGGTTTTGAGGTAGCACTAAAGGTGCATACCTAGCTGTGATGATGGCTTCCATCCCGTTGACAACCATGTTTGGAACAACTAGGATTTGAGGCTGAGGAGGAGATACTGGAGTGTTTTTTTGAGAAGGTGATGATGTAGAATTTGAAGCAAGAGATATATGAGGGATTATTACTAGGTTATTTTCAAAAACAATAATCTTAGGCTACTTCTTGTTGAGGACAAGGGCAACCTTTTCAGATGTAGGATTTCCTTTGGATGGCAAGGGGTGTCTATAAGAAATGGTAGACTTCCTTAGTTGTCTCTCTGGATCAGGATTTTTTGTGTCACCATTTAGGTCAAGGTTTGATTTTAAGGCTTTAGTATGCTCAAAGTTTGATTTTCTGAATCCCTTCTTGGGAGCCAAAATTCCTTAATAGATTTGCATTTAGTGGAGTCGCCAGGTGAAAGTTGGCAGTCATATTTGTGCCTAATATTTGTTTACCATTAAAGATCATATCTAATCATTGTTGTTATCCCAGGTAAATATGCTTCATTACTTCGTTCCTCAACAACAATGCCAGAAGATGTTGGTCCTAAGGTCTACACCTGACTGCTAAGGGAAAATATAGGAGGGCAGAGCTAGGCCACCTCAATTGTTGGAATGATTGTTTTTTATAGGGTTTGATTGGTTTGTTTGATGTTCAGTTGATAAATGAGCTTTCAAGGACAAGGATCTAGTTATATTTTCCAACAACATCAACTACAAGGCTTTCCTTAGCTGGTGGCATGCATTCTGGTAAGCAGATAAAGATATAAAGATAAAACAGAGGAAATACTAACAAGCATACAATTTGTTACTTGTTGTATGAACTTTCAGAATTAAAATGATATTTCAGATCCAAAAGATGTACCTAAACAAAAATCTTCCAAACATGTTGCATGCAAACAATAGTTGATACGATAAGATAATAAGGCAAACAAGATTTGAGAAGAAATAGTCTGTTACCAAAAATTATATTCACTAGGTGGAAAACTTAACATTTTTATACTTCAAAGCCAAACCAAAATATTGATGCTTGATACCTCCAAAAACTCCACCCTTTACATTCATAGATTCATCTATTTACCCTTCTCAAGAAAGGGTTTGAATACCTCTATCGGATCTAATTTCTAAATTTCAACTCCACATTACATTCAGATCCTGTAGGTATAAACTTCACTATTCAGTCTTAACTACAATTCGTGAATACCTATGTAAACTAAGTGAAGTTGAGTTCATGTGCTAGTTCTAAGGGATAACTCCCCATCACTTCGACCTTAATCAAAACATTGTTCTTATAAAAAATAATAAATTTATTACAACTGGCAGTCATATCCTTAACTAAACCAAAAGTTTCTATCACTGTAATTGGAGCTATTGTTGGTAACTAAAGTTGCATGACAAGAGTCTTCATAAATTGTAACTCATTGTTGACTCTGCATTGATGCCCATGCACACCACTAACTGAATACAAACCTTGAATACTTTTAGACCAAGCCGCACAGGATTCAAATTCTCTTGCTTTTTATCAACAACAGGCACTCAAATAATCTCCTTCACGAACATGGAATTTTTATGTTGTTTCTTCTACAACTTCTGATATTTTTTCTGTAGATTTTTGTATTGTATCTCACAAGCCTAGTTTTGTTGTTGCATATCTTGGATCTATTGCCTCATGTTATCATTATGTTGCTTGAAAGATTGTACCTGTTGATTACTTTCATCTATGTCCCTGCCAGCTTCAATTTTAGGATTGGTTTTTGCTTGTACTTTGCTTCCATTATTGAGCATGTGCTCTTCCTCAACAACATGTCTATTGATATTGATGGAGATCTTGGTTTTCCTTTGTCTTATTTAATATCTGGACCTTTTCTCAATTTTTTCATCAGTGGTGTCCTTCACAGGTTTATGCACCATCAACATTTTCCCTTTTATCTTTGGTTTGATATCCTGTAAAACCTTCTTAGGGATATGCTCTATTTCTTGAGTTATGTCTTCAAAATACTACTTAGGGTTTGGACCAGTGTCCATCAAATCTTTCTATGGTTTTGGATCAACATGATACTATTTTTTAACAACAACAGATTTGACACCTAAGGTCTCCCCTTCACTGTGTTCCTGCCTGGTCTTGTCCCTTGTTATCCCCTTTAATGTGTGTATGTCCATCTCCTCCATGTTGGCAAATTCCGAGAGGTCTTCATTCGTATCCTGATCTTCAATCACTATGGGATTTTTCTCTTTGAGGGATGGATCAAATATGGCCTTGGAGTTCAACCTTCACGGGCTGGTTAGCTTGGTCTTTTGATTGGGTTTGCTTGAATTTTCTAGGACCTAGCTCCCCTTTCTCTTCTTGCTCTGTTTTCCCACACAGGGCTCTTAAATATGGGTGTTTAATGACACAAATGTTACTGCAAAAATATCAGGATTGGCCTACTTACTCCCTCTTTGTCTGCTTGTTTTCAACTTGGGAGTTTTGTCATCCTACATAGCAGTGGGAATAGTTTTATCCTCAAGATGTTCAGGAGATGATTTGATTGCTGGGATGGACTATTCTTCTTCCTTTCTGATATGATTTCTTATATTGACCCTACCACTTTCTCTTTCCCTTTGTTTCGATGTAGAGGACCTCAATTGCCTTCGAGGAATTTCCTCCTTTTATGGAGTAATGGATCTTACTTTCTCTGATCGGGTCCTCCCTTTTTTAGGTAAGGTCTTCTCTTTGTTTTGTTGGGTGGCTTTGAATGAACTCCCAGGTTCAGGAGAAACCCTAGTTTCTTGGGAAACCTTGACCTATTGTTCTTCTAGTTGTTGATTAATTCCATGTTCTTCTTGTAGCCCTAAAGACACTAGAAAATCTGTCCAAGGCATGTCCAATTCATTGAGAGCAAAAAAAATCAATATTTTTATAAACCCCTGGCGATAGAGGCTTTTGTGAGAAGATTCTGGGTAATTCTGGATTCTCTTAGACATCTTGGTTAGGATTTTAAGCAGATAGAAGGGGAGGTTTAGTTCCTTGTCACTGTTTAAATGCATGAGGAATATAATGTGATAATAGTGGTCAATTGAAAACCTACCTTCTCTCATGATATATCTTTGAATTGCAGACATAATGCCCCTCCATTCTTCTTTCAACCAAAGGATTGGGATGCCCTGGCTCCAACCAGGGTTTTGATGTTCTACCACCATAAACTTATTGCAAACTTCACCTAGTAATTTACCCTTTTTAAACCACCTCTCGCCACTGATAGGGAGAGCGCATTCTCCAACGATGAAGTGTTTTTTAATGCGGATGGTGTTGACAAGAATATGTGAACACACCGTCAACTATGAGGGAAAACCCGGTCTGAGGTTGTCTAAGTAACCTAAGTCGTTTGGGATGACTCACCCTAACGGGTTTTATGGCTACGTTGACCGGTAAAGGGATCTAATATCAACTGTAAAATAAAGAAACTAACCTAACTATATACTATGTACATTTATATTATAAATATATACAAAGTGTACAATAATAAAGATTGCAATATTTGCGAAAAACCTTGGAAAACTATTGTTATAAAAGAGAACTAAATCTCAGGCAAAATGTAAAGAAAAGATGTAAGATTAATTATTGATCTACTTTTACTTATGAAAGGAGAAGAAAAGAAAAGAGTGAATGTATATGATAATAATATGGCTTAGATAAACAAAGTATTAAGTTTAAAGGTGAATCTACATTCACAAAACAAAAGAAGAAAATAATACTAACCTAGAACTAGCAAGTGTTTAAGAGAGAAAATTGTGGTTGTGTCTTTCTGTGCCAAGTTGCTCCTGCAATATGCTTGTTAAGAGAAATCTGTAGCAGACACTTGTTTAATTATAAGACTATGAAAATATCAAGTGAAAGTCACTTCACTTGATAGTACAAGTCTCATTCACACTACAGAAATAACAAGTTTTTTGTTATTAATCTCAGGTGAAGACATGAATAACCATTTACATTAAGAAATAAATTTCCATTTGATTAAATAGATCTGTACCAACTCAAATTATACGAATAAATCTAATACAGTTCGAGATTGGCACCAAGATAATACAATCTCCTAGAACTAATAATTTGGAATCATGGACTATAAAAGATTGGAAAAATTAATAAACAAATGATAATAATGAACCATGCATTGATCAAACAGATTGAAGCTAATTTAAATCAATTCATAATCAATTACTTCAAAGAATATAAACCATCATCTGAAATAATTATAATAAAAAAGAACTTGTTAACTTACAGGACAAAAGCCTTAGTTAAAGTATGATATTATATTCTTCAAAATTATTCAGTAGTTCATCTTCCAAAATTTCCACCATGTCTCATATAAAAAATAATAGATTATTCAAACTTCACAATGATTTACTTCTCATATCCACATGACAGAGATAAATCCTCAAAAATAGAGTATCTTTAAAACCAAATCCTAACTTGAGTTTATAATAGTAATGTATACAACGACTCATAAAATTTTGTTATAACAATTATCAAAGATACATTCTGCATTGTTTGAAATAGAAACTACTTTTTTTAAAAAGAAATACTTTATGATCTTTGAATAAGCCAACAAGACATTCCTGTTTATTTTTGAGACCTGAAAATAAAATAAAAATCCAATTAAAAATCTCATTAATTAATTTAAGACAAGCTACAAAATCTTTGATTCTTTAGCTAGTCAAAAAACAATGTAACAACAATTGCTTAACTAACAAATCAAATAAAAATAAAAAACATAGATTTATTTACCAAATTTAAACATTGGAAAAAGAGGATTTGTGCATCTCTGATCTCATAATGGCATTGATATTAGTTGAATTCTTAATGATAATACCTCAATTTTTTGGGTTTCTTGTTTGCCCAAGAAACATTTCTCTCTATTTCATACCTCAATTCCCGATTTTTTCTTTTAAGATACCTGTTGTGATTTATAACATGATTAAGCCGCATTCACAAGTAAGGGATCTTTGTGTAATACCTATGGATCCATGCTAAACATTCATCACAAAACACAAGTTTCAGATTCAAAAGTAATTGTTGATGGTCTAATTTTGGGGACTTTTCTTGTACCGACTTAGACTTTAAATCGGCCCGGATTCCTATGAATCCCTCACAGTTTTGGAGGAACGGGGGAAAATTGGAAACAAAGTCATACTGTGGATGAGTATCCTCTGATGAGTCCGGACTTGTAGTTTCAACAGATTTTAGATATTCTATTATAATGGTTTGAATAGGATCATTCCTCTGTTTATGTTTGTTCCTTATCATCCTAGACATGATTCAACCATTTCTTTTGTTTTTGAAATCAACTTCATAGACCTCCTGCAAATGCTGAATTTGTTTATCCTTTTCTTTATGCCCCTCCTCAACTGTTTTCTTCCCAGACTGCAACTGATCATCAATATTAAATGATTGATTTCTTAAATGACTGAGGATGATTTCTAAGGGTTTTTTGGGCACAAACTCATGTCTTTTGGGTGCCAATCCAGCCACAATAAAAGCCTCATTTTGGGCATCAGATAAAATAATAGAATCATTTTGGATCGGGATCTCAATTCGAAAATCATGAGATGAATTAGGCAAAGTTTTGGGAGAGATAGACACCTCAACACGCTACGTTAAATTGATACAAGGTCAAATTGAGGGGTTAAGAACTCATTTCTTATGAGAAAACCTTGCCAAGTATCCTCTGTGCTAACCAAGTGAAATTCGACCAGTATGCCAATTAGGTCGTGGTGAAACAAACTGGTCTCTGGGTTAGGGTTCTTCCTTTGATAAAACTTCAACATTTTTTGCAGGCTTTTAATAAAGTAAAAGGGTAAGTTCAAATTAAATCCCTGAAACACCATTAACAACCATATGTGGAAAAGGAACACTAAGTCGTAGCGTCCTTCACAGGTGATAAATTGCTTTATAATCAACAATAAACTATGCCAAAAGGTGTTAAACAGCTCTAACGACATACCTTTTACATGGTATTGAAACCCTTCGGATATCAACAAATATTTCCATGGAATATTGACCACCTTCACGTTTTTAAACCACTTGTCTCCTTCTTGAGGAAGACCTGTTGCTTTAGCTACGAATTCCTCTGTGACCTATATCTGAATATCCCTAATTTTGGATTTAGTGCAATTAAAAGTATTGGAAAATTCCTTAGCAACTTTTAAATTAAAACCATTGAATGACTGGATAAACTCCAACCAACCGACCTGGGAAAGCTTACCCGTAGTGTCATCATGGGATAACAAGGTTTGCGGGCCATTCGACTCTATCCTAACTACGAGAGCCATAAACTCGAAGTAGGTAAACCATAAGACACATAGGTAGTTTTCATGAAGGAGAGAACTCTAGAACTGCAACAAACTAAACCAATAAACATTGAAAGAGGTCGAGTGAACATACCTGATGATAAACAAATGTTTGAAGACTAGAGGACACTCTACCATGATCTCCCACTCCAGGTTTTGATTATCTCAAATAGACCAGAGGATAGAGAGGTTCAAAGCTAACAAACCCATGAAACCCTCACGGCTTGCCACAAACTACTAACCTGAATTCGAAGACATTAACACCAGGCACGGTAATAATTTGTATGACAACCAAGAGGTCACTCCACGTTAATTGAACATTACTAACGTCGTGTCTTGATATGACAATGGTAGGTGGAAAAGTAGTAATGTTGAGAATGTTTAAAGATGTTAGGTGTTAATGAAACCCTGTATCACCCATGTTAATCAACAGTTTAAGTTAAAGTTTTAATTCAAGCCTGATATCCAAGTTCATAAGTTTGTTTAGATCTAACTCAAACTTTCTAGAATCGATTTTAGTTTGTAGGAAGTGGCTTAACTTAGATTGTTTCAACATGATTCTTCCATTTAAACATATTTCAATAATCTTCTTATTTAGACTTTAGATTGGTTAAATCAAACAAACAGTAATATTTAACTCATGTAAATGGATACAACCACAAGAATTTGATCAATGATTTGCACGAAAGAGAACTTCAATTTCATGCTTCACAGTCATGAAATTGAAGAGGGAAAATGATAAAAAATTGACCACACATATTCTCATGAAAAATGATAATAATTCAAATAGGACTGATAGGCATCGACAATCATACCTTTGTACAAAATAAAATCAAACAATCCAACACATAGAGACATACTAAGCAGTGAGTATAATAAGCGATTTTATATTTCAAGGGGAAATGAAAAACAAGATGCTAGTTGGGTAGCCAACATATGGTTATGTCCTTGATTTTAGTTTGGAATTCATCGAAGTTTTGCACGAAGATTAGGGAAATTCCTATGTGATTTCCATTGAAAGCGCATATGAAGTCAAACCGTTCTCCCCTGATAAAAATATGCTTGATTTCTGGTATAGCTTCGAACAATTCGAGCCCTGTTGGTTCTGCCCTGTTTAATTGCCAACGTTCTATGGGTGACACCATCATGCTCTAGTTGCCTCTACTGAGAATAGTGGTCGAGGGTATGCGTTATTTCAGGTCCATAAACAACCTACAATAATAACTGCACAGAACTTGCAATGATAATTGTTCGAGGCACAAACGTGCACGATATTAGCATAAAACCTACAGTGATAGCTGCACAAGGAAAAAATGTGCATAATCTCAAGTATACAAGAAGATGTGAGTGCAACACACTTTTATTTAAACTTTTAAATATTTTTAAAACATAAAATTCATAAAATAGAGCATCTGTGTTGATTGCAAGAATAAGGGCATTGTGGCAATCAATACCTTTTTGCATCAATAGGCCTAAGTTATTCTTTTTGCAATCCAACACTAACATAACCATGGTGATATGACTTATTGAATTCAAATCAAGATTTGACTTGACCATATAAAGAGCAAACAATAGATCCCTATGCAAAAAAAAACAACCCAAATTTAGATACAAAATGGTCACTTAAAAATTTAGTTACTGACCTTTTTTTTAACTTAAATTTACATTGAAAAATAAATAAATAGAAAGAACAATATTCTCAAAAAAAAACATTAAAAAAATTATTTAAAACCCAAATTAAAAAAAAGGGT
>JZKD02S1767128.1:37796-61226 GCA_000966675.3 Picea glauca
TCCCTCTTACTATCTCTATGCTCTCTCTCTCATAAATATACCCCTTCCCACTTTCTCTCCCCTCCTTCCTCTCACTCTCTCTCTACCGCCCCCCCTACAAATATACCTAGAACATGACCACGGGCATGACCTAGACCATGACATAGAGATAGAGATATATTTATACGATGACCTAGAGCTTGATGTAGACCATGACATAGAGCTAGATCTATATTTAGAAATTGACCTAGAGCTTGAAAATGCCCAAAATAATGAAACCTATCATGACTTGTTGTTGTTCCTCTATTACTTATTATCTTTAACATGCACAAAGATCTTGATTAATCCACTCACATAAATGAAAATTACTTTGTATATTCGTGAAATCAAAGCTCATACCTACTCTTCCAACCTCAAGTAAATTCATATCAGTGAAGAAAACAAACTGCAAAAGAAAAATTGCAAATGAAATGAATGCAAATGATGTTCTCTTTGCAGCGCATTTTTTGATCTCCACCCCATCCCAGAAAAAATAGAATATAAACCTAATCATAATCTAATCTTATTTGACGCTCCAAAGGGTGCACTGCAATCTCACATATTTCCACCTCTAATGGTCATTTCAACTCGTGTGTATTGCAATCTCATGATGTCTAGGCCTCCAAACGGTTCATTACAATCTCATCATCTTTCTGCCTCCAAACGGTCCTTTCAATTTGTTTGCACTATGATATCATAATCTATAAGCCTCCAAATGGTTATAATTTCCATTTCAATAGGTTCCACTTCTCCAAATATCTTATCACCAGACCCAGAGCTTGACGTACACCATGACCTAGACCACCACATAAAGCTAGATCTAGATTTAGACGATGGCCTAGATCTTGATGTAGATAATGACATAGACCCCACTATCTCCATCTAAGCCTATGCATAACTTATACTCAATCCTTAACCCCATATTAACTCAAGCCCTGAGTGTGCTATGGATATACCTTGTGTACAACCATTACACCCACATCACCCACATCTTGGTGCTCTAACCATTGCTCTATCCTTGAAATCACTTTCAATCCTAACCCCTTAGGCCTTAGTTGTCCCCATACCCCTATACATTTTTATTCATAAAAAGGTTTGGTGGATATTAAATGATATATCTATTGCATTAAGAGCACACACATGCTCCTGTGACTTGACTGGGTTATTAGTTTATGCTCAGAAGGAAAGCGCAAGCGTTACTAGAAAACACACATGCTTTAGTGAATGCGCTTTAGTGCACAAACATTATAGGAACACATGCACATTCCTGCTGGGAATTTTTTGGTGCCAAGAACATGCCACCTCATCTATCTCATGGTCGAGAAAAAATGCAACAAATTCAAACAAAATCATCCTGCACAGATAGGTTCTACTTTTTTTAGTGTTCTTGTTAGATTCATAAAGACTTTTGTGCTATTACTAGACCATTGCAGGAAAATTTGGAAGACAACTTTGTCAAGTGCAAATGAAATTTTTGTTTGCATATAATTGTGTCTTCTTGGAATTGGAAGACAAATTTGTCCAAGTGCTATTGGAATTGTTGTTTGTATCTTCTTGTGTCTTGTTGGAATTGGAAGACAAATTTATCAAAGTGCGATCGGTATTGTTGTTTGTATCTTCTTGTTTATTCTTGGAATTGGAAGACAAATTTGTCCAAGTGCAATTATAATTTTTGTTTGTATATTCTCGTGTCTTCTTGGAATTGGAAGACAAATTTGTCCAAGTGCAATTAGAATTGGAATTGGAATTATCATATGTGTCTTTTTTTGTAATACAAAAACAAATTTCTCCACTTGGTTGTGCCTTATTACATAATACAAAGACAAATTTGTGGTGGGTGTTTGGAAGCCAATTATTATATTTAAACATGGAGAACCATTGGATTCAAGAAATAAATTCCTTGAGAAAAAAAAAAATCGATCGAAAAGGTAGAAGAAGAAAGAGAAAAAGAAAAGTTACATATGTCAAAGCATAGGCTTTCAAATGAGGGAAATTCAATTTCTAGAGGAATATATGATGCTATTCTTTCTCCTCCATCACCAGAAGCAAAGAGAAAGAGTTCATTAGAGAGTAATACAAACAATATCTCATCAACGCAAAATTTTTTGGATGACTAGATGATGGAGGATTTACTTGGAGCTGATTATACAATGGATGAAATTAGAGAAGAAAATGGTGTACAACATTGTGGTGAAGAAGGTCACATGGTGCAATATCTTGTTGGACAGTCAAATGTTCTAGAAACTAGACAATTCCATGTGTACTCTCCTACCACAGTTGATCTGGTAGTGATTGAAGGGGAAAGAACTGTAACATTGCTAACTCCACAACAGGGAGGTCAAGAGTCTCATAATAGGGGTTCATCATCCCTACCTATATTGAGCACTACACGATGAAGAACTAATAAATTCATCTAGGTCGATGAAAGTGGTATAACATCACTTGAAGGTAAGTTACCTAACCCTACTACTCATTATCATTCTTAAAAATTAATTCAAGAATATTTTGAACCGAAATCCGATGCTACTAAATGTCAATTATTTTTATCTTTGTTAAAATCTAGAAGTTTGATTGTTGTTAGGATAATTTTAGGCATTAAATAATCAAAAGTGTAGAAACAAGTCATCATATAGTACAAAACCTTATAAATTGTTTTCAAAGAATTGGTAAGAAGTCTCATTCTAAAGACCACAATGCAACCTGATGTGTCTTGTCCCAGTCAATTGTTATCAAGATTACAAGAAAACATCGTTTTCTACAACAAATCTATCACCTCTTGAAATGAAATGGGAAAACCCTTAGAAAGTATTCACATAGACAAGATAGCCTCAACATAGCTGCCTCAACATATTTGTGGATCTTCACTGGAAGACTACCTCATTTTGACATGAAGTTAATTGGAGTGGTTAAGGGACTAGTTCAAGATTTATGGCATGATAACACAAGGCCCTCTTCAAATGAAAAAGATGTGCTAAAATTGAGAAGGGGATCTAAGGACCGTGAACCCTATATTAAACACTATATTGACATTACACAGAAAGAATTGTATGAGAGATTCAGAACAATACATAGTGCACTCAACTTAAGACAAAGATATTTCCATAAATGCAAGCCTTGGTATGTTTGAATAAACATGATTTGTAACATGTGTTGTTGTAGATATCACATTGAGTATGGTTATTATTACCACACACACACACACACACATTTTGTGTTTTGCACAACACCCTTTGCAGGAATGCCTAGTTATATTGATGTCATCGTCATCTAGAGACTTTATTCCCAACATCTTGTGTACAAGGCTAGATGGTTTTACATTTTATCATAATTAATACTTAGATGGGACATGAACCAGGTGAAGTGGAATGACATTACTAAGAAAGTGCATCCATGTAAGTGATGAGTATGAATTGGGGAGGAAGGAGGTTGCCTTGCAAAGATTTAAATATGTGACATATGATATTGATGGAGGACAGGAAAGAAAAAAGATACAATTGGTTACTTCCCAAGTACAAGTTTATGACTTCATGAAGGACTTCATCGAAAATACATGACATTCTATTCAACATGTCCATGTGGCTCGATGGCAGGATGAGAATTTTAGAATATGCAGAGATACATTTCATGTTGGTACTCTATTATCAATGGTTGATTTTGTTGAAAACTACACCCTTCAACCGCAAAATGAGATTCAAATCCAATATTATCACTTAGAGCATGTCAACATAATGGTACATATCACATACAAGCATGGACCAAATAGTAATGAACAAAACATGGTTATATTGAAAGAGTATCACTTCTACATAAGTGATGATCGGTGACATGACTTAGCCTATGTACAACATTTTTTTTCAGTTGTTCTACAATCACCTTAAGGACAAGAACATACATATGGATCAACATTGGATTTGGTCACATGGTTGTGTAGGCCAATTCAAAAATTCTCATGTATTTGAATGGTTGTGTATGTTGCACAAAAAACTAAAGGTACCACACATTTGGAACTATTTTGAGTCAGAAAAAGGGAAAGGGGAGTGTGATGGAACAGGTGCATGCATAAAAAGAGAATTACACAAGAAATAAATGAAGTTCACTACTACTTCCCTCATTCGAGATGAAAAATCCATTGTTGAATGGTGTTCTTCGGTAATGGGAGAGGGAACATGAACTCGTGAAGACCAATCACACAAGAAATGACATGTAGATAAATGCTTTTGGGAGGTGGTCAATGTAGATCGATCACAGTGGAATGAATGAAAAAACATCCAGGGCACTCATGAATTCTATTCAGTTAGAACATCAGACAATGAAATAGTTGAAATATGGACGAGAAATCTCTCTTGCTTCTTTGGTCCATGTAGTAGTAATGAATGGGATGATTTTTGATCGACACACTAGGTTGATAGATGGGATTGTGTATCACTCCCCATTGGCCAATGTATAAATATGGAATTATCCTAATTGGAAGAGCAATAATCAAGTATTTCAACATATTATGATCATGTCTCAGATCTCGTACTATCAGGTTCGTTGAATTCTTCTATTAAATTTTGAATAATTATAATGAATGTGTTATTATTTGGTGATTTAGTGGACTCATGTGTTGGCACTCCATTTTTTGCAGGGCACATATTCACAGTGGTTTCCCCAATAGATAATGAATGGTTCACTGATTATTGATTGGCATGATGCTTAGAGGGAAAATATACCCTCATGCAATCATTAACAGACTCCAAAGGCATTGAATTTATGACAGGGTTGATGGTTATTAAAGGAGAATATCTGACATGGGATGAATGAACACAAAAGAAAGGTGGTTATGTATTTCAAGATTATAAACCAGGTAAATTTGTATACCACTTTACAAACTTAGTTATTGGTACAAACCTCCAACTACAAACAATTCCAAGTAAGAAATCATCAAAGGTACGATACTCATTTCCTTACTCTGAACACGAGAAGTTAATGGAAACTGTCAGTATTAGAAGTGATCCCGATGGTTTACTTGAATGACCATACAAGTATCTAAAACAAATAATTTTGGCTTCATTTTGACTAATGTTAAAATATTTATAATGTTGTTACAATATACCTTGCCTTAAAATATACCCATGCCATGCCTTTCTTTTCCATGCCTTGCCTTTCCTTTCCTTTCCTTCACTTGCCATTCCATGCATTTCCTTCACATGCATTGCCTTTCCTTCACATGTCATTCCTTGCCATGCCTTCACTTTTCTTTCCTTCACTTGCCATGTCATGCCTTTCCTTCACTTGTCATGCATTGCCTTACATTCCCTTCACTTTTCATGCCTTTCCTTACCTTGACTTCACTCTCCATGTCATTCCATGCCCTGACATGCCTTTCCTTTCCTTTCCTTCCCTTCACTTGTCATGCATTTCTTTCACTTTTCTTGCCTTCACTTGTCTTGTCTTTTCCATGTCATGTCATTCCATTCCATAGAATGCCATGCATTTCCTTCAATTTCCTTTCTATTCACTTTCCTTAACCTACCTTTCCATTCCATAGCATCCCATGCCATGCCATAACATGTCTTTCCTTCACTTTCCTTGCCTTCACTTGCCATGCCTTGCCTTCACTTTCCTTGCCTTGCCTTCACTTTCCATGCCTTATCTTCACTTTCCTTTCATTCACTTGGCTTTCATTTTCCATGCCCATTCCATAGCATGCCATTCCTTTCCTTCACTTTCCATGCCTTTCCTTCATTTGTCTTTTCTTTTCCATGCCATGCCATGCCTTTCCTTCACTCCTTATCATTCATGCCTTTCCTTCACTTGCCTTGCCTTGCCTTCACTTGTCTTTCCTTCACTTGCCTTGCCTTGACTTGCCTTGCCTTCACTTTCCTTGCCTTCACTTATATTTCCTTTTCCATGCCATGCCATGCCATTCCATAGCATGTCATGCCTTGCCTTCACTTGATTTTCCATTCATTTCTTGCCTTCACTTTCCTTCCCATTCATACCTTTCCTTCACTTGCATTTCCTTTACTTCACTTGCCATGTCTTGCCTTCACTTGTTTTTCCTTCACTTGCCTTTCCTTCACTTGTCTTTCCTTTTCCATGCCATTCCATAGCATGCCATGCCTTGCCTTCACTTTCATTTATATTCACGTCTTTCTTTCACTTGCCTTGTCTTTCCCTCGCTTGCCTTGCCTTCACTTGCCTTATGCCTCATTGACCAATACCCTAGTGATGGCGATACTCCAAAAAACAGTTTTCCAATGGAAAAAATGATAGCGAAGGGGACACCCCAGTTGAAACCCGGTCCTTTGTATCCAATGCAACTGACGGTTCTCCCATCTGAGTCCCAGTTTTAGTTTTATCACGTGTTGCAACTCGCCTCTTCAAGCCATTCAGGGACATGTGACCAATTTGGTCTGGGGGCATAAAATAAAAATCGAGCGGCATAATGGAGTTTCATACTCTCCCACAAGTATATTTGGCCAAGGACCACACAACTACACTACCCACAAATGCCCGACACAATGTTCTTGAAAATTGACCTCCTCTTTAGAAATTGCACTATGCCTCATTGACCAAAACCCTAGTGCCGAAGATACTCCAACAAATGGTTTTCTAGTGGAGGGACCCCCCTAATTGAAACCCGATGCTCCAGATCCAATGCAATTGATGGTTCACCCATCTGAGTCTTGGTTTGAGTTTTATCGCGATTTGTGACTCACCTCTTCAAGCAATTTAGGGACATGTCACCAATTTGGCTCAAGGGAATAAAATCCAAACTGAGTGGCATAACGAAGTTTTGTAAGATCCCACAAGTCTATTTGGCCAAGGTCCACACAACTACACTACCCACAAATTCCCGACACAATGTTCTTTAAAATTGACCTCCTCTTCAGAAATTGCACTATGCCTCATTGACCAAAACATTGAAATTCTCATGCAAGTATTTTTATATAAGAAATATGGGATAAAAAATTGTAGAATTACATGCTTAATGAATCCTTTGATTGTAGTTTTTATGTATGAATGCTTTGATGGAATGACAATTGAATGCAAGGAAAGGCATGACAAGTGAAGGCAAGGCATGACAAGTGAAGGAATGGCATGGAAAGACATGGTATGGAAATATAAGACATGGAAAGTGAAGGAAAGGAAAGGAAAGGCAAGGCATGGTATGGAAAGGAATGACATGGTATGGAAAGTCATGCCATGGAAAAGGCAAGGCATGGAAATTGAATGCAAGGCAAGGAATGGAATGGCATGGCATGGAATGACATGGAAAGGCATGGGATGGCAATGCATGGTATGGAAAGACAAGACATGGAAAGTTAAGGAAAGGCAATACATGGAAAGGTATGTGATGAAAAGGAATGACATGGTATGGAAAGACATGGCATGGAAAAGGCAAGGCATGGAAAGTGAATTCAAGACAAGGAATGTAATGACAAACATGTCATGACATGACAAGGCATGGGATGGCAACACATGGTATGGAAATGCATGGTATGGAAATACAATACATGGCAAGTGAAGGCAAGGCAAGGCATGGAAAAACATGCCATGTCAAGGCATACCATACCATACGATACCAAGGAAAGGAAAGGCATACCATACCAAAGAAATGCATACCATACCATACCAATTCCATTCCATACCATACCATACCAAGGAAAGGCATACCATACCATACCATACCAATGCCATACCATACCATACCATACCATTGCCAATGCATACCATTGGAAATGCATACCATACCATACCACACCATTGCCAATGCATACCATACAAGGCAATGGAAAGGAAATGCATACCATACCATTTCCAATGCATACAATACCATTGCCATTTCTAATGACAATGCATACCATACCATACCATACCATACAATTTCCAATGCATACCATACAATGGAAAGGAAATTCATACTATTTCCAATGCATACCATACAATGGCAAGGAAATACTATGCATTGGAAATGGTATTTCCGTTGCATACCATTGCAATGGTATGCATATGCAATGGTATTGTCATTTCATACCATGGTATGAAATGGTATGCATACCATTGCGATACCATGGTATGAAATGGTATGCATACCAATGGTAATCCATACTTGAGAATCCCTAAGACAAATACCACTAAAACCCTAAGACAACTAAAAATCTAAAAATAACCTATAAATGGTATGCATACCAATGGTAATCCCTAAGAAAACTACCATTAAAACCCTAAGACAACTAAAACCCTAAAAGCAACCTATAAATGGTATGCATACCATTGTAATACCATGGTATGCAATGGTATGCATACTTGAAAATCCCTAAGACAAGTACCACTAAAATATTAAGACAACTAAAACCCTAAAAGTGACCTATAAATAGATCCCTTCTCGTGGATGATAGACAATTCATTTCATGTAAAAGTGATGGCTTATTTGAGAATCAATATAGTGTGAGAGATACAACTTGAAATAGTTGCAATCGTCAACAAGTCAATATACACAATGTGCATGTAATGAAACTCTATCATAGATATCAAATTTTGAAATTCATTAGTTTCTTTTTCAAGTTTTACATTTTGAACATCGCATCATTGATTATCTATAAGATGTACTATACTAGCACAACCACATAAAAATAGTTGGTCTACATCAATCTATTTACCATAGACACATAATTTACCCACTCACATGTGCTAATTCTCTATTAGGTTGGAGGAAGGAAAGCGTGTAAGGAATTACTTTCAAGATATAATTTTGTTAGCATTACTTTCTAGATATAATTTTGGTAGCATAGCATTACTCAATAAATGTTATTAATAATTGATAGGTTGAACAAAATTTACAAATACCCACTACACAATCTAAACAAACATTTGCATTAATGAGTCTTTCACTAGTCTTTTTAGCATTTATGAAGGGTTACACGTAAATCAAATGATTTTATATATGTCATGCACAGATAAAGACAAATATTGTGTGTGCCCTAGAAAATAACATTGAACTCAAATGTGTGTGCCCATAAGATATTCCTTAATGTGTAATGCAAGTGTTTATAATCACTAAATAGAAACAAATCAAGGGATTAATACACATAAAACTCATACACTTCGGAATTCAAACACTTTGAAATTCATATATTCATAAACATCAAATGTAGAAACAATGAGATTCATAAAAAGCGTTCCATGATATATATACATACACACACACACAGACATACACACACACACACACACACACACACACACACACACACACACACACACACACACACAACATTGTCTAAATTGTACATTTTTTTACAAAATGACAATTCGTGCCCAGTATACAAGTACCCTAACATTAAAAACATATATATCATAGCCTAGATACGATATGGAAATAGTTGGTCAATAATTGACCATTGCCACCCTCACCACTCTTAGGAGCATCCTGGAAATCTATCTTTTTTATATTTCTTGAGGATGCACCTTGAGAGGTTCTAGGTCTAGGCGTGCTTCAACGTTATAGAGACTGCACAAAAAATAAACAATGTTATAAGTGTTTTTCATCAATGAATTAATAGACATACAAATTGACACTTTGTAATTTAACCTAAGACAACTCACCACATATGAAACTTTCAATCATGAGGATGTTACCCTCATTCATGACCCCAATCTCTCTGCAATGCCACCATGCATCAGTTACAAGGATCAAGTCAAGAAAATTAAACAAATATGCGTAAAAACAAATTCATGAAAAATGAAAAATTATTACCAATGCATTATCTCACCGTGAATATCACAGGATGGAGATTCACTCACAGATGGCGCACTAGATGGTATAACCTTCTACGATACAATCTCTATTGTGATAGTCTTTGTTGATGGGGTTGAAAGTGGTGGTGGTGGTGGGTGGTAGATAGGTGGGATGTGATGGACCCTCACAGGATGTACAAGTGATTCCAACACCCTAGGTGATGCAGGAACATCGTAAACAATCAAGCGAGCGTGGAGGCGAAAGAACAGCTGGAAAGCACAACACGCATTTTATCACGTTCTGAAATGTTTTGAAACATTAATGTAATGGTTAAAGGGAAAGAGTACTTACACATTGTAAACAGATCATGAGCGATTTTCTCTCATTTGTAGAAGGTTAAGGCATTTATGCGTAGTTAATGAAAGTAGGTAGGTTTGAATGATAGATTAGACAGTTTAGAAGAGCAGGAGGGAAAACGGATATAGACACCCTCATTCTTGTATTATTGTAGGATGAGAGTATTGTATCATAAGCATACTTAGAGGAAGAGAGAGTTGTAGAAGAGAAGTCCATGTACACGAGCTTTGAATTAATGACTGAAGCTTTAAATCAGAATTCATGGTGTTATGATGTTTTTTGTTTACACATGGTAAATGATATGCTTACAGTTGTTTTAATCCCTCTGTTATGCCTTTGTTTAATACTATGTGTATGTATGATTTCATGTTAAAGTTTGAAGTCCAAGAAAGAGAGAGAGAATGAGTTTGAATTGTTTCTCTTCCTGAGTGAGAGAAGTTCCTGCAAGGAGTGCAGTGAAGTGTTCGCAAGGAGTGCGTTGACAAAGGTTCATATTTTATCTCTGAAATCTCAGGAGGGATACCATTGTTCTCATTCCAATAGAAGTGCAGGTGAAGCACAAGAGTCATGCAAGGTGTGCGCAGGCTGGTTGAAAGATTAGAACTTATCAACCAAGGAGAGAGTTGAAGCATTTCTGTTGCAAGGAGTCCACAGAGCCGAAAAGATCAAATACCTAAGAGTATTTGATAGGTTGCCGCAAGGAGTGCGTGCAAGAGATCTTTCGAGGCTTGAAGTTGCCAGAGAAAGCCCAGGAGAGACAAACCCTTTAAATACTTTAAGGGAAGTTGGGGATTTAAGTACTTCAGAAGGAGACAGACTGAAGTTGATTTGTAGGAGTAAATTTCAGACAAGAACATTGGTTTATTTCGCAGAAGTTGTCAAGGAGAAAATGAGCGGTCAGAATTATCTGTGGAGAATTCATGAAGTTGCGAGGACCGTGGGATCCGGTGAAGCTACGAGGGGATTAAGTGCTAGATGAATCCACCCTTCAAGAGGTAGGAATGAATGTGGACCATTGATTGTGAATAGTTTGAGCCGTCAGATCATTTCGGCATTTTGGGGTTCTAGATGACAAGAAGTTGAGTACAGAGGAACGAAAGTCTTGAAGTCACGAGTTGCAACAAGAGTTGAGGTGACGTTTTGGGATTTCGGCACTTCAGGTGTCAGGGATCAAAGGAGTCAGTTTTCAATTACCGAAGTTGCGAAGTAGCGAGAGCCGAGAGCTCATGTGAATGCATGGCACATCTGTCAGGTGGGGACCGCATGGGTGACAAGTGGTAGGAATCCACGTTAGAAGTTGAGGATAGCGAAGAAGATAGGTGGCGTACTTGCCATTAGGCGGAGTCAAACTTTGTTGACTATTTCGGGGTTCCGCAAGTTGGAGAGCCGAAAGACTTGCATTAGGATTTGCAAAGTCCAAAACTCCGAATCAAAGAAAATCCCTATAGGGAAGCCAGTCTTTACTGAGCACATCGGAGTTTAGAATTTCGAGGATTTCAAAGATAAGAGGTAGGATTCTTTATTCCAGGATTCCCAAAATCGTGAAACGTGATACAGTTGTGGAGGAGGACGCGGCCAATTATTTCGGCGAATCGATAATTTGGGTTTCGAGGGTTGCAGAGACAGAATTATCGACATCAAGGATCACGAAATCGCAAGATCTGAAGTCCCGAATTCACGAAGGCGTGACAGTTTATTGTGGCCAAGGAGATTTGGGTCGGTGCCTGGTGTTTGTTCACATAGGCTCAAGTCATAAGGATCTGTGGATATGCCTTGAGGGTATGAGATATTTCCCGAGGGGAAATCAAAGAGTCAATTAGACTCAAGGGAATATTAGATCGATCCTGAGTGGACCCTGGGTTGAGTTTCGGGGGTCTGCGTCAAAGTGGTATCAGATCTTGACTCTGTTTTCATATTGCAGACAGAGGAAGCGAGAGGAGAAAAGAGAAATATTTCTCAGCCATGCTGCCGAGAAGAAGAGACAGGCCAGTGGCGATGCCTGATCCAGTGGTGGAAAGAGAAATGTGCGAACTATGTACTAGGCTTGATGCCATGGAGACAACACAAAGGTGCACAGTTGACACTGGGATTTCAGCGAGGCTGAAAGTGAAAATGAAGCCGGACAAGGAGAAGAAGTCGCAGTCGAGGATGTTGTAGATGAATGACTGTTTAGGGATGTTGCTAGGATAGGTGTTAGGGAAAAGATGGATATTCCCATGTATGAAGGAAACCTGGACGTTGAAGAGCTTCTAGACTGGATGAGATCTCTAGATAAATACTTCGACTATGAGGATGTCGAGGAAGACAAGAAGGTCAAAAATGTTGTCACAAGACTTAAAGGGCATGCAACTTTATGGTGGGATGAACTGCAGGTGGACAGACGCTGCAAAGGCAAGCATAAAATCAAAAGCTGGGATAGAATGGTTGTGAAGATGAAAGAAAAATTCATACCCAAGGATTATCAAATCACTCTGTTTCAGACGATGTAGAACTTGAGACAGAAGTTGATGACAGTGAAGGAGTACACTGAAGAATTCTACAAGATCAACATCAGGGCAGGTCATCAGGAAAGCGATGATGAAAAGGTTGCTAGGTAAATGAATGGTTTGATATATGACATTCAAGATGAGATGAGCATGATAACCCTTCAGACTATAGAAGATGCTTATCAGATGGCTCTGAAAGATGAAGATAAGTTGATCCAAAAGCAAGGTCAAAGAGGCCGAGGCAAAAGTCAAGCCAAAGGAAAAACAATTGTCCCATATAGGACTAAGAAGTCTAAATAAGAGGGGAAGAAACCTCAAACTCAGCATGAGCAAGGAGGAAGGTCACAGAGAGGGCAGTATGCTGATGGAAATACTTTTCCTCGAGATAGAGGAAGAGGAAGAGGTTGAGGAGGCAAGGTGAAATGTTTTGTTTGTGGGAAAAATGTACATAAATCTTATGAGTGTCTAGATAAGAAGAAAGAGGGTGGTGAGACTCACATTGCCAAAGCTCAAGGATGGAATGTTGAGGTAGAAGATGCTGAGGGTGGAAGATCCTTAATGATGAGAAAATTTCTCCTAAAGCTAGAGAAGGAGGCAGAGAACCCAGCCCAAAGGAACAGTCTGTTTCAGACTGCTTGCAAGACCAAGGACAGGGTATGCAAAGTCATCATGGAAAGTGGTAGCACAGACAATCTCGTTTCTACAGAGATGGTGGAAAAACTGGAGCTGGAGACTGTCGTACATCCGAGCCCATACAGAGTTTCGTGGCTACAAAAAGGACATTAGGTAAATGTCACTAAAAAATGCTTAGTTGAATTTAAAATAGGAGGATATAAGGATGAAATATTATGTGATGTCATTCCCATGGATGTTTATCATCTATTGTTGGGTAGACCGTGGCAATATGATAGGAATGTGATTCATGATAGGAGAAAGAATACATACACCTTGGAGAAAAATGGGAGAATGCACATGTTGTTGCCGATTAAGGATAAAGAAGTGAAACCAGAGGTAAACAACATTGTACTTCTCATGAGTGGGAAGGAACTTCTTAATGAGGTTAAGAAGAAGGAAGACACACCATTTATTGTGGTCAGGAAGCCTACAATTGTTTTGACCAGTACAAGAGTGGATGATCTACAAGAGGAAATCCAAAAGTTGTTGGAAGAGTTTGCTGACATAGTAGTGGACGAACTACCTCGTTCATTGCTACCTATCAGAAGTATAAGTCACCACATTGATCTTATACCTAGAGCTAGTTTACCAAACAAAGCAACGTACAGGTTAACGCCACAAGAGAATGAAGAAGTCAAGAGACAAGTCCAGAATTTAATGGACAAAGGATTGATTCGAGAAAGCTTGAGTCCATGTGCTATTCCGACAATACTCAGCCCAAAGAAAGATGGAGGCTGGAGGATGTGTATAGACTCAAGAGCGATCAACAAGATTACCATCAGATATAGGTGTCCATTGCCGAGGATGGATGATTTGATGGATTGCTTGAGTGGAGCAAGATTCTTTTCAAAGATTGATTTGAAAAGCGGATATCATCAGATTCGCATGAGAGAAGGTGATGAATGGAAGAAAGCATTCAAGATGAATGAAGGGTTGTATGAATGGCTTGTCATGCCATTTGGCTTAACAAATGTGCCTAATACATTCATGAGATTGATGAATGAAGTCCTGAAGGATTTAATAGGAAAATTTTTCATTGTATACCTTAATGATATATTGATATTCAGCAAGCAGAAGAAGAGCACTTGAAGCATTTAGCTACAGTGATGAGGAGATTACAACAAGAGAAATTGCTGACAAATATGAAGAAATCAACATTTATGAGGACAGGACTCATTTATTTGGGTTTTGTTATCTCTGCAAATGAGTTGAAGATGGACCCAGAAAAGGTGAATGCAATTAAGAATTGGCCATCGCCAAAAAGTGTGTTTGAAGTTCGAATCTTCCATGGTTTAGCTAGTTTCTATAGGAAATTCATTCGAAATTTTAGTGGGATTAGCACACCAATGATGGACACGGTGAAGAAAAGACACAAATCTTTTCATTGGATAGAGGAAGCAGAGAAGAGTTTCAATCTGTTGAAGAAGAAGATCACTGTGCAACCAATATTGGTGTTGCCATATTTCAGCAAGGCATTCCAGGTTAGGTGTGACACGAGTGGGTTTGCAATAGGAGTGGTCTTGAGCCAAGACGATAGGCTGATCACATACTTCAGTGAGGAACTAAATGAAGCGAAGGTTAAGTACTTCACATATGACAAGGAATTCTATGTTGTCATACAAGCGCTGAAGAAATCGAGACATTATTTGGTTCCTAAAGAGTTTGTTTTGTACAATGATAATCACGCTTTGCAATTCGTGACTCAATAGGACAAGTTGAACCAAAAGCATGCTAAATGGGTTGAATACATGCATAATTTTACTTTTGTAACTAAGCATATTTCTAGAACTGCTAACAAAGTTGTTGATGCTTTGAGCAAGAAATGTTTGCTTATGCAGGAATTTAGAGTCAAAACTTTGGGTTTTGATAACCTCAAAGAAATGTATAAGGATGACCCAGATTTTAAGGAGGCATATGAGGCATCTGAGAATCCAATTCTCAGGGACAGAAGCCAGTGGACCGAATATATGATCCAGGATGGATTATTATTCAGGGGAAACCAGTTATGTATTCCAAAATGCTCCATGAGGGAGAATCTGTTGAAAGAAAAACACAATGGAGGATTGGTCGGACATTTTGGCCATGACAAAACGTTCTCAAAGTTGAATGACGCATATTTTTGGCCAGGGATGAGGACAGATGTTAAGAAATTTGTGGGCATATGTAGGATTTGTCAGCACATAAAAGGAAAAAGGCAAAACACAGGGTTATACCTGCCATTACCCATACCAGAGAGGCCGCGGGATGCAGTGAGCATGGATTTCGTATTGGGACTACCAAGAACACAAAGAGAATATGATTCAATCTTTGTGGTAGTCAACAGATTTTAAAAGATGGCACATTTCCTACCATGCCAGAAAACTAGCGACGCAACTCACATTGTGAACCTGTTTTTCAAATAAGTCGTCAGACTTCACGGCTTGCCAAGGAGCATAGTTTCTGATCGAGATACCAAGTTCGTGGGACACTTCTGGAGGACTTTATGGAAGAAGTTGGGACAAGTTTGTCATTTATCTCAGCGTATCATCCTCAAACGGATGGACAACTAGAAGTTGTGAACATAAGCTTGGGGGATTTGTTGAGGAGCCTAGTTACTAAACACCACAGTCAGTGGGATCACATTCTACCACAGGCGAAATTTTCTTACAATGACTCATTCAACAGAAGCACAGAATAGAGCCCATTCCAGATTGTATATGGAATGCAACCAAGAGGAGTTTCTGAATTAAAAGATTCGGAGCAATCATAATTTAGAAGTGCTAGTGCAGAGAATTTTGCAGAAGCGATGAAGGAGCTTCATAGTCAAGTTAAGGAGCGATTGCAAAATTTGAACCAAGAATACAAGTGCAGAGCAGATCAACACATGTGAGAACTTCAATTTGAAGTTGGTGATCTGATTCTTGCACATCTGAGGAAGGAAAGGTTCCCAAGGGGAACATATAATAAATTAAAGATGAAGAAGATTGGGCCATGCAGGGTCATGAAGAAATTTGGGGCAAATGCATATGAGATTGAATTACTCGATGGGATCGGAATCTCACTGATATTCAATGTTGCAAATTTGTACCCATATACAGCTGAAGAACCAGGGGATGAACAAAGAGAGGTTCAATGGACAAAGCAAATGCCTGTAGCTGAAAAGCCACATATGGAAAGCATAATTGACAAGAGAGTCAGCAAAAAGACTAGGAGGAAGGAGTATTTTGAATACTTGGTCAGGTGGAAGGGATATCCAGTTGAAGATGCCAGCTGGGAAGATGAAGCAAAAATTCACAAGCATGGACAAACTGCAAGAACTCATGAACATGAGTTCATGAAAATTTTCAAGCGAGGGAGTATGATGCAGGAGCATCGTAAACAATCAAGCGAGCATGGAGCTGAAAGAACAGCTGGAAAGCGCAACACGCATTTTCTCACGTTTTGAAATGTTTTGAAACATTAATGTAATGGTTAAAGGGAAAGCGTACTTACACGTTGTAAATAGATTATGAGCGATGCACTCTCATCTGTAGAAGGTTAAGGCATTTATGCGTAGTTAATGAAAGTAGGTAGGTTTGAATGATAGATTAGACAGTTTAGAAGAGCAGGAGGGAAAAAATATATAGACACCCTCATTCTTGTATTATTGTAGGATGAGAGTATTGTATCATAAGCATACTCAGAAGAAGAGAGAGCTGTAGAAGAGAAGTCCATGTATAGGAGCTTTGAATTAATGAATGAAGCTTTGAATCAAAATTCATGGTGTTATGATGTTTTTTGTTTATACATGGTAAATGATATGCTTACAGTCATTTTAATCTCTCTGTTATGCCTTTGTTTAATACTGTGTGTATGTATGATTTCATGTTAATGTTTGAAGTCTGAGAAAGAGAGAGAGAATGAGTTTCAATTGTTTCTCTTCCTGAGTGAGAGAAGTTCCTGCAAGGAGTGTAGTGAAGTGTCTGCAAGGAGTGTGTTGACAAAGGTTTAGAGTTTATCTATGAAAGCTTGGGAGGGATACCATTGTTCTCACTCTAGTAGAAGTGCAGGTGAAGCACAAGAGCTGTGCAAGGTGTGCGCAGGCTGGTTGAAAGCTTATAACTTATCAACCAAGGAGAGAGTTGAAGGATTCCTGTTGCAAGGAGTGCACAGAGCCAAAAAGATCAAATACCCAAGAGTATTTGATAGGTTTCCGCAATGAATGCGTGCAAGAGATCTTTCGAGGCTTGAAGTTGCCAGAGAAATCCCAAGAGAGTTAACCCCTTTAAATACTTTAAGGGAAGTCGGGGATTTAAGTACCTCAGAAGGAGATAGACCGAAGTTGCTTTGCAGGAGTCAAGTTAAGACAAGAACATTGGTTTATTTCACAGAAGTTGTCAAGGAGCAAACGAGCGGTCAAACTTGTCTGTGGAGAGTTCACGAAGTCGCAAGGACCATGGGATCCGGTGAAGCTACGAGGGGATTAAGTGCTAGATGAATCCACCCTTCAGGAGGTAGAAATCAACGTGGATCGTTGATTGTGAACAGTCCGAGTCGTCAGATCATTTCGACATTTTGGGGTTCTAGACAACAAGAAGTTGAGTACAGAGGAACGAAAGTCCCGAAGTCACGAGTTGCGACAATAGTTGGGGTGAAGTTTCAGGATTTCGACACTTCGAGTGTCGGGGATCAGAGGATTCAGTTTTCAACTGCCGAAGTTGCAAAGTAGCGAGAGCCGAGAGCTCGTGTGAATGCATGGCACATCTGTCAGGTGGTGACCGCAAGGGTGATAGGTGGCAGGAATCCACATCATAAGTTGAAGATAAAGAAGAAGACAGGTGGCGTACTTGCCATCAGGTGGAGTTAAACTTCGTTGACTATTTCGGGGTTCCGCAGGTTGGAGAGTCGGAAGTCTTGCATCAGGATTTGCGAAGGCGCGAAGTCCAAAACTCTGAATCGACGAAAAGCCCTACAGGGAAGTCAGTCTTTACTGAGCACATCAGAGTTCAGCATTTCAGGGATTTTGAAGACAAGAGGTAGGATTCTTTATTCCAGGATTACCGAAATCGTGAAATGCGATATGGCTGTGGAGGAGGACGCGGCCAATTATTTCAGTGAATCCACAATTTGGGTTTCGAGGGTTGCAGAGATGGAACTCTCGACATCAGGGATCACGAAATCGCGAGATCCGAAGTCCCAAATTCGTGAAGGCACGATAGTTTATTGTGGCCAAGGAGATTGGGTTGGCGCTTGGTGTTTGTTCACGAGGCTCAACTCATAAGGACCTGTGGATACACCTTAAGGGTATGAGATATTTTCTGAGGGGAAATCAAAGATTCAATTAGACTCAAGGGCAGATTAGATCGATCCTGAGCGGACCCTGGGCTGAGTTTTGAGGGTCTACATCACTAGGCCTGGAGAATGGAAACCCAGAAGAAACACCTAGGTGCCCAAGGGGTGCAATACTACTATACCTAGCAAATATATCGACGACCTGGATACATATCAATAAAATTAAACTATTAATACGAAATACTAAAATTCCAAAACATTAACACAAACAATTTGAGAATTATACGATATTTAACTTTACACATGATACCTGTGATGCTGGTGACTTGTCCATCCCAGATGGACAATCCCCGACATCGCATGGTGCCAAATCCTGTAAAAACAAGAGAACATGTAAAAAAATTGAGGATGTCATAAAATAAAGAAATGACTATGTTGAATCTATCAAATGTGATACATACATGTGTGTACGATGCACCCAATGAACATGATGCCTCTATTGCTGCATCAGTGCTGGGGCTAGGTATTGATGCATCCATAGGCATAGAGGGTCTGTGGTTGGGACACAACAACTTCAAAACAACATACAATCACATATCTATATAAATACACAAAATACAAAATAAATATATAATGATGAAAAACACAAAAAATGGTTAAGATACTAACCTCCTCCATGAATCTATTTTGTCCAGTGGGCTCTATAGGCCCATAGCATGTCTTCTCGCAACTGGAGCATCTGTGAGGTTCACATGGACAACTACTATCTCCATGTGCCCTCTCCTCATTGTACTCTCCTTTTCATGTTGATGCTCTAAACCCCCTATCAATGTCATTGGCATGCACCTCTAGTCAAAATAGTACAACAAAGCTATTGTGTTGCACTGGGCTACGAGTCAATGATGAGATGGCTAGCTGTACCTGTTGCAAGTTCTCTGCAATAGGAGGATGTTTGGTAGGGTGGTCAGGCCTTCGACTAGAGGGACGGGGACCTAACTTGGGGTCACACCTTGCCTTCTCTCGGTCCTGTGCGAACACTCAACCCACCCCATGGAAGTCACTAATATCAAAGTAGTTGACATGTTTACCCATAATAAACTCAACCCATAGTTTCCTTAGAAAATATAAGGGAATCTCCCTGATATTGTAAACAGGGAGGTTTGTCAAAAACCATGTACCACCTATCCATCTAGTTTTGACTAATGTGGGGATGGATGCACCAGTCAATGGATATGAGTTTCCTGGTCAATGGTAGTTCTTGTCCATTTATAGGATCCCCAAAAATAAACAATATTTGTTGTTTTGAAATGCCTAGTTCTTTGATTTGGTTTCTGTCCAAACCAGTGTTATAATACTCGTACTTTATTTCCCTATAGTTAAAAATATATGTAAATTTCGCTTGGGCACTTGCAATGCACTGCACAATGATGTCCAAAGAAGTGGCCAAGGAGACTCTACTAGGTTCTCTAGTCTCCCTTAACTATTTCTCAAGGTTTCTTAATATCACCAACCCCTCATCAATTTCACTGTTTACATTGTGTGGTGGTGGTGGTGGGTTGGGGTTTCGGTCTTCTTGGTTTTATTATGAGGGGTTTAAATTTTCTTGGGGTTTCATTATATTGTATATGTTGCAATTTAACATCCATGGCATGTAAATTAGTTTCCTTTTTAATTTAAAATACTAAATTACAAATTTTTTTTCAATTTAGATTATTGGGAGCAAAATACTAAATTAGAATGACTAAATTAGATTAAAGTTAAAATAAAGGTAACATACACGGTGACAGTGGTGTTGGAAAGATCCTCCCTTTCTTCCTCCTCTCTTCACTCTATTTTCCCAATGAGAAACACGAGCGTGATTTTGTGCACAATATGCACAAAATCGCTCTTGAGTCATTTATTAAAAAGCACCAAAAAGAACCACACACATTCTTAAGAGCATGGACACGTTTTTAAGAGCGTGCATGAACTCTTACTTCTTAACCTACGTGACAATCCACATGGAGGTTCGACCACAGCCGAACCTATGGCTGTAGGAACACAAACGTGCATGCATTCTTGTGAGTGCGCATTCTTATTCATGACCTTGCCACTTTTTCAACCACAAACTTCTTACACTCACCCTAATCATATAAAAATGTATTAAAATCATTCAATTTGATCAAAAACATATTTTGGCAAAGTTGCATTGAACATATATTTACCTCTAGTCTAGTCATTGTTCTATAAAGTAATACAAACATGAACATGTTATTGTGTACGCCAACACAAGCATGTCAAATAATATTAACGTGTTATATACATAGTTATATTTTTTGCTTTCTCATTTTAATAACAAAGGATTATAAACTCAAAGCTAATATGTAAAATTCAAATTTTAATACCTTTAAATTCAATCTCAAATACTAATAATATGCTATTTTCATATTCCGACTTTATCTTTATTACACTTTGTAAAGATATTTCCTAACTGAAAATTTTAAATATTGAAAACAACACTATCATGCACGCATTTTTCATTGGTAGTACGCCCACTTATGGAGACGCAATAAATCACTGTGGATTTCTTTAACTGAAATTTCACCCATCGTGGTTTATATTTTATTGAACTTTTAAAAGTTCATCCATCATAATGGCAATAAAATAAGTTTTGAGAATTTGAAGAGGTCCATCTATGATGCCACACTTTGAATAATTCTTTTATTTTGAGTAGACGTTTACTCCTTTTATTAATTATTAATTTATTAAAAATCTTTCTTTAATAAAAAACAAATAGTAGCTTTAAGTATATGATTTAAAAATCCTTCTTTAATAAAATACGAATAGTAGCTTTAAGTATATGATTTATATGAGTATTGAGTAAAATTTAATTAATTAAAAGTATTCCTTTCATGAAATAATTAAGAAAACGTGGACAATAGCTTTAAGCATATGTTTTACATGATTGTTTGATAAGATCGCTCTTTCGTCAATCTATGCCGATGCCCGGAAGAAAGCCCTTACGAGTTTTTCGGCATTATCAAGACTTGACTTATGTTAGTGGTGATCTCTTGCGTTATTATTCCTTTACATTTTACACCATTTACTTTTCTTTAAATAAGTTTTATTTTCCTTTAAACAAGTGTAATTATACTTAGTATATCTATAAATGTTTGAGGCTGTACAAAATAAGTAGTAAAGTGGGGTTAGTTAATTAGGAGAAAATATTAAAAACAATAAAAGCTATTTGATTAAACAAAATTAGGCCATGTTTAAATGTTGATAAAAGCAACTTAATTCAAAAATATATTTTTCAATAATATCATATAAAATATATTTTTCAATAATATCATATAAAATAGAAAGTGGAAATTATTATCAATTATAAAATATATTATAAAATTACACTATTAAAAAGAAAATTTAAATCTGAAATATAAAGTTAAGTTTAATGTAGTTAATATAGCTAGGGTTAGTATAGTTAATGATTAATATTATTAACATATTAATTATAACTATATTAATAACTATTAATATAGTTAATGGTTATAGTTAATTTTTAATATCAATAAGATATTATAATATTAATTACATTTTAGTATAATAATTTAATATTTTTTTTTTAAATAAAAAGGTGGAGTACCTGCTATAATATATTATCTCAAAACTTTGACAAAGTAAACAGCTTCAGAGCTACAGTTACCAAAAAATGCTGCCGGTAACCGGAAACCAGCATTATTGAGAGGCATTTAACAGTTTATACAGTAGTATATTCAAGAAAAAGACATCTGTCTTGCCCGTAGGAAACCAGGACAGATGCCAATGATCCAGAGAAACATAAAGCAATTAACACATAAAAAACAAGAACCTGGAAAACAAGGCAGCATAGGCACCCGGTAACGTGTCTCTTCCCCCAACGCCCGTCGAAATGGCAAAACTCTGCATGCACATGGGGCACTTGCGCTGAGTTGGGGCCCCGAATAGCGCGTCGAGGAGCAAATCTATTCGTTGTCCCATAATGAGAGCCCTGTGCTCCAAGTCCGCGATGTGGTTGCGGAGCTCGAACACCAAGGCCAGGTGTTCATCGCTGAGGAGGGGACCGAGCGTTCCGCCACCCTGGACACTAGGAGGAGCCTTCTTCCTATCCTCTTGCTTGCCATTATAAGCTGATAATAATTTAATATTAATAACACTAATCCTAACTCTATTAATAATTAATATAAATATTAATTATTACTAAAGTTAAGGTTAGATTATTAATATTAAATTATTATAATAAAAAGTGATTAATATTATATTATATTATATAATAAAATGAATTTATTTTTTAAACTTTTTGACATTAAATTTTAGATAGAACTCAATCATTAACTTATTTTTAAAATTTAGATATCAAATTCGAAACTAAAATGATTATAAATTAATTTGAATTTTATATATTTTATAATTAATTTGCGCTTGACTAGGTTACATTTCTAAAATATTAATAACACTAACCAATAGCAAATTTCATATAGTTCAACTAGTCAAGCGCATGAAAAAAGCGTGAATCATCTATTTATTTAATTACATTCAATATTTGTCTGTGTGTCCCAATAGCACAATTTGGTACATTACCCTGCCAAGTAACTCATGGTCCATGTCGTGGCAAACGTCACATTGGAAAATATAGAAAGCATGTGAAGATAGTGTGGAATAACACACTGTATATTGTCGGTCTGAAACTGCAAGGAAGGGTTTACGGGCTAATACCTCCATCCTCTGTATTCATCCACCAAATGAGTTCCATATAAGGCTGCGTAGTCACTCGACTCTTTCAGAGATATATTTCCCAACTCTTTTCATTTCTTTGAGTGTGGCTCCTTTACTCCGACTTGCAAAATGGAAACCAACGCTAACGTTCAACTGAAGATCGATGAGAACGGTTGGGTTATTCAG
>JZKD02S1767128.1:62044-101159 GCA_000966675.3 Picea glauca
AAGGTATTATCGGATGTGTAAATGTAAACTGCAGAGCAGTCCAATCCATCTGGTTTCCAAAATGCTTGTTTGCTTCTGGTGTGTTTTCGTTTGCTGTTACTGGGCCCGGCATTCTTGCCCGTGTTGTAATAGAGCCAGTAAATATCAGATTCGTGTAAACTATCTTTTGTACTTGGTTAGTCGGTTAGTGGATCGCTGTAACTTCGTACTTTGTTAAAATCTGTAGTCGAATCTTCTTGCTACATAATTTTGTTATACATTTTAATCTAAAGCCGAACTATATCTATTCGACAAAAGATCATATAAACTTGCCAAATACTCTAATGGCATCTCCGTTCTTATAAATATAAGAAATTCACAATTTTAAAGGTAGCTGGGGGCTCTGCGGCTAGGTTTCGCTAGCCGCATCCCTGTTTTCCTTGGAGATGGGCGAGCGTGGGAGAAGGCATGAGCCACTTCCAGGGAGACTGCGGCCGCGGACTAGGGCGAGGCTGCGGGACTGGGCAAGCGGGGGCGAGGGCGAATGCAACCAGGGCATGCAGACTTGCGAAGCGGAGCGGCGGAAGCAGGGCGTAGGTGGGTCAGGTGGTGGTGGAGGAGGGGCGTTTTTCCCTGACTGCCTAGGTGGTGGTGGAGGAGGGGCGTTTTTCCCTGAGTGCCTGCGGTGTGGCGGTGCTCGGTTGAAGGTGGTGTTTTTGGTTGAAGGTGGTGTTTTAGAACTCCTGTTTCAGGGACGAAGTTATTCTTTGCATTTTCTATACGCTGTTTCGATCTCAGCAAGTACTCCAGTTGCAGGGTGTTTTTGGTCTTTTGATGGAGGTTTTCGGGGTTTGTTGCATTGGGGTTTTGTGTTGTTTTTGGGTTTTTTTGGTTTCTCTTAACTTTTTTTGTTTTGGTTAAAAGAGGTTTTGAACCAGAGCTTTGAGGTAATGCTGTTTATTGTTTAACAGTTTGACTTCCTTTGGGGGCTGTGTTGGATAATCACTTTGAAGTTCTTTCTGACCTTTTCACATTTAGTTCAATTTTATTTTCTGCTTTTTGATTGAGGTTTTTACTTCTGTTTTGTTTTTCATTTTACAGTCTACTTATTGATAATGTTTGTAGTATTTTTTAGCATGGTTTATTACGCCGAAAGGGGTACACCTATTGATAATGGGCAGATTTAATAGAGGTTTAGTGCTTAATAAGTTTTCTATGGACAAGATTAAATATGGTTGGAATATTCTTAGTAGTCACACAAAATAAATGGTTGTGATTTCAATCATTAACTTTCTAGCTATTATAAAGACATCCGTTTATGTGTTTACTTTTTTACATTTACCTAATCATATTTAAAAATTGCTCTGATAGCTAACTGATTGCCACATAAGAGATTAACAAAAATTAAAATATTAACACTAGATAAATGAAGCCCAACCGTTTATTTCTTAATCAATAATAAAATTTAATATATTCTTTTAAGAATTCTCTTCATCTTATCAATCTTTCGGTGTTGATCAGCCACAATTATGTGGCTGTGCTAGTGGACTAGTACTATAATCATCTATTATGGTTTTGAAGATGTAAAAAAATTATATTTTCAGTAATATAATTTGACCTAATTTTTTATTAAAAAAAAAATATAAAAAATTCAACATCTAAATTAAATTAAAACATTATAAAACTTACTTCAAAAATGTAATTTTTATATTTTTTTACGAAGTTGTTATGTAGGTAAAATCCCATGTATATGGAGAGGTTTTGAGTTTCTTTTTGAATTATGATTGAGTCAAATCTACTCAGAGAGGTTTTGAGTTTCTTTTTGGATTATGATTGAGTCAAATCTAGTTATCAATCTATACACACTAGTTGAAAAAGGAGTACTATCCTTTTCAACGTGTTAATTCATGATCTTGCCACTCGTTATCCCATTGTACATATTTGGTATGAGTTGAAAGGTGTGAGGTGTTTTTCTTGTTGTTTTTTCTTTTTCTTTATTAAGTGACAAATTAAAAAAGCCTGTACACACATGGTGTGATTTTATTTGACCCATTAAAGTTATCGTGGACTTTTGTGTTAAAAGTTAATCATTATATCCTAAACTTTCGCATAAAAAGTTAATCTTCTTACCAAGATTGAATTCGACCATTTTTAACCTGGATTAAGTTAAAAGTTTATAATTATATAAAGATATTTTTTCAAAGATAATAAGTAGGTTTGAAAGTTTAACGAATCTTTCATATATGTTTTCAGTACTTCATTCTTTCTTATATAGGAATATAAAGTCAGTTCAAATAAAAAGTTATAAAAATAATTATAATTGTATGTTTTTTTTAATATTTTGAATTGTGATAATATGGGATGTCAAATGTTATGTTGTTGGGTGGGGTATTTTGCTCTTCGTAAGGATAATTTTTGAAGCTGCGTTTTTAACGTGATTGGTTAGATAACGACAATTTTTTTTCTTTAAAAATAAATATAAAATTAATTTACATTTTTTATATTTGGAATATTTTGATTAATTTTTAATATATCTTATATGTTATTATTAATAAATCAAGTAACCATGAAACTCATCATTGACATTTTTATGTATCTTAAAATATATTGAATTTACATTATGTATTTTAAGGTATATTGAAGTTATATTTTGAGTCTGCTATCACTATAATTTCATGTGTTTCCATGCAGCATATGGAGCATAGGTAAACCTGGGTGTGAATCTACCTTGAGACTTATTTTTACATATTTCTTTCCATTTATATAATATATCTTATTTGTTATTATTAATAAACCAAGTAACCATGAAACTCATCATTGACATTTTTATGTATTTTAAGATATATTGAATTTACATTATGTATTTTAAGGTATATTGAAGTTATATTTTGAGTCCGCTATCACTATAACCCCAGGTGCTTCCATGCAGCCAACAAGAATGGAGCATTAATAAACCAAGTAACCATGAAACTCATCATTGACATTTTTATGTATTTTAAGGTATATTGAATTTGCATTATGTATTTTAAGGTATATTGAAGTTATATTTGGACTCCGCTATCACTATAACCCCAGGTGCTTCCATGAAGCCAACAAGAATGGAGCATAGGTAAATCAGGGTGTGAATCAACCTTTAGACCTCTTTTTACATATTTCCTTCCATTTATATAATATATCTTATATGTTATTATTAATAAACCAAGTAACCATGAAACTCATCATTGACATCTTTATGTTTTTTAAGACATATTGAATTTACATTATGTATTTTAAGATATATTGAATTTACATTATGTATTTTAAGGTATATTGAAGTTACATTTTGAGTGTATACATGTCCGCTATCACTATAACCCTAGGTGCTTCCGCGACAAGAATGAAGCATCGATAAATCCGGGTGAGAATCCACCTTGAGACCTCTTTTTACATATTTCCTTCCATTTACACGACACTCTTGCTGACTACATTTTGAGTATATTAAAGTGCATTGCATTTTCTTTTCTTTTGATATTGTAGACTCGAACCTACTAAATAAAATGGTTTATGGAAATTTGGTTTATTTTTAATTAAATGTGAAAATGGTTATTAGTGATTTTTTATATTTATTAGTACAATTAAGTGTTATATAATTTAAAATTAAATTTCAAAGTCTATTTATCCACTATAAAATATAAATAAAATGATAATCATTAATTTCCTTTTTAAAATAGATTCAAAAATATTCTTCATTTGTTAAGACTTTATCTTCATTGGATATAAGGAAAGATGCTAATGGCCCAATAAATTTTTTCCTTTTATCAATCACAATAAGTTATTTTGTGCTTGGAATGATTTTTCTTGAATAAAAATAAGTTTGTATTAAAAAATAAAAATAGCACTTAGTGATGGCTATCATCACCATCACTTCACAAGTGAGTTAATTTGTGAAGTGAGTTAATATAGGTTTTTCCACCTTAAGACAAATAAATGAAAAGTGTATATTTGATTTAAATTTGATTATAGAAATCAAAATTATAATAATTTATTTTAAACAATTATAACGATTTATGATATAGTTGATTTTTTTTTATCATTTAAAAAAAATTGCAAATTTATAAAATTGTGATATATTGTCATAATATGAAATATGGAAATTAAAATTATCAAAATTAAAAAAATAATAATAAATTTATTAATTGTAACATTTTTTTGTTGATAACAATTAGTGACTGTCATTCTCACAATTGGTTCCATTCTCATTATTGGTTGATATGTAAGTTATGATTTTTTTTTTCTACCTTCAAAAGACAAGTAAATGATAAGTGTGTATTTAATTTAAATTTGATTATAGAAATTGAGGTTATAGTAAATTATCTTAAATAATTATAACAATTTTTATAATATAGTTGGGTGAGTGAACCAAGTTGGTGGACGATAAAGTGGAAATGAGGTGAATACGAAGACGGAATGCCCGCACAAGCGTTCATGTTGTGATGGGCTCGAAAAACCCCGAACCTCCACTCAGCGAGCCTCATAGGTGTATTCCCAGGAACATGTGCGCATTCTCAAGAACACGTGTTCATTCCTAGGAAAGTGTGCATGTTCTTGTCGGGCCCTTTTTAAGGGCCTACAGGTATGATTTGTGACCATTTAGACCACACCGCACCTCGCGGTTTTACAGCCATTGGGAAAATTTAAAGGAACAAAGCACCAAGTATCTACAAGATCTGAACATCGTCTCCAACTCAAGCCAAGTATGCTTGATTTCTCCTCTTTTCTTCCCACTCTAGTAATTTTTTATTTTGACAATGGCTCTTGAATTTAGAACAAACTCCTTCAATGTGCATAGGGTAGCAAATCTCCTTCTCTATCACTTGAATGGTCATCTTCCTCTTCTAATAGTGACAAACTAGAATAATCCAATTTGGCCTTCAATGCCCAAGAAACCAATCAACAATAATCATAAGATTTTGAACCCTAATGAACTCAACATGGCTCTTCTACTCTCAATGGAATATTTAATTCTTATATTACTACAATGCAAGATTGATTTCTCTGATTTTATTTCACAACATGGCCCATTTGAATAAACTTATGAACCTAAAAAATCCTTACATCTTCATAAGGCCTTGGGAATATTTGAGGTTTGGTTGCTTTACAAATTTTGGTTTCGTTGGCTTTCAATACCTCTTCAATTGGATTTCTATGTTTCATAGAAAGTAAAATGCAATATGATAGTAATATATTTTCCGTCCATGTTAAGTCATTGTTCATAAATGAGTGCTAAAAATATTTAAGATAATAATATGGTGTTTCGACTTAATGAACTTCATGTATAAATTTGAGATATCACGAGAGCCCCTAACTTTAATGACATTTATGTAATGATCCCAAGCCAATTTTTTTGCTTGGAATCACTAACTACCATTGATGTGTTTGATGTGCAGGTGGCTATTGAAGTGTTCCAGTTATTTAAATGGTGTTTATACAAGATTCATCCAACATAGGCAAGATCACAACATATTCAAAATATAGAAAACACAAGCATAGATCTGACCTTTATTATAAGAAGCATGAATTAGATACAATAGAGAGTAGATATGGAATAATCCTCAGATGGCCCCAATAGATAATAGATATGAGCTACTGAAAAATGCTCTTGCTAATACAAAGGTTGCCTCCAAAGGCTGGATAAGAAATGAAGGTCAATACAAAATAGATCTGAGTCGTATGAATACCAAACTCCTCAAGATGAAGGATGCCACGCTCCAATAGAAGGCTGAAACCCTCAATAAATCGACCCTGATGAAGGAATACTACAAATGAGTCCAAACTCTGCCAACTGATAGATCAGGGTGATAAGATCTCCCTCCTAAAGTCTCAGGCCGGAATGCTAAGGCCAACCCCTCCAAATACTAAATCCTCTAATGAAGTTGCGCCCTCCTGGATGCCTGGAACCCTAGGTAACTCGGCCCTGATGAAGGAGGCCTACAAATGCTCTGAAACTCTCCAAGAATATAGATCGAGCTATGGAAAACCCATGGGAGAAGTTTCATATCTAGATTCTAGGTACCCTAGATTTGAGAAATACTGAATCACAGGACGTCCTCCTAGCCTCAAAGTCGTCCCAAGCTGTAGCTGAAGATCTGATGATGATAACTCTTTAAAGAAACCCTCAAAGTGATGGTTGAGAACCTGTAAGTAAAACCCAAGTGTTGGAATGCCCAACGTCTCTCCTGATCAGCTGGATTGAACTCTGCTTTAGATAATGATGCGCCATTGTTGGAAACTCCTAAATAGTACGACCTTGTTGTTTTTTTGAATCTATTGGTGGATATGTGATGAGTGTAGAATGGTGTGGGTGGAGTATTTCATCCCCAAGATCAATCTTTGGAACAAGGTGAGTGGATCTTTCACCACTGAGTTGCTCACAAGGGTTTGTAATAGAAAAACCCCTAAACTGTATGCTCAAGAGCAATAATAAGAAAATACCAAAATCCAGAATTCCTCATAGGTGCACCCCAGCCTTCTATTTATACTTTTTCTTCTATTTCTTTGTTGAGTTAGATTAACTCCCAGGGTTAACTCTTCCAATGCTTCTATTCTTTCATTGAGTTATCTTTTACTCACTTTTTACCTTTTTCTCAAGTCAACTCAAGAACATAACCTTAGTCTAGTTGACATTTTCCCTTAGAGTGAGACTATGGCCTAGTGGGGATGCCTAGGCCACTAAGTCTCCTCAATACCTATTTATCAAGAGGTGGGGGACATTACAGTCTCCACTGCTAGAAATTGCTTATCCTTAAGAAGTTCCAAACCTGTTTCTCTCACCACTTGTTCACTTTCCCATGTAGCATCCTCAATGGGTAGATCCTTCCATTTGATCAGGTACTCCTTGATGCTTCTGTTCCTGAGCCTCTTCTCTCGGACCTCCAATATCTCCTCTAGAATCAAAACAAGATGTCCTTCTGCATCCATGGGAGGTAATACCTCAATGGGTGTGATGTGTTGGCCTATGTCTTTCTTGACGCAGGAGACATGGAAGACGTTGTGTATCTTGCTGCCTTGTGGAAACTCCAGCTCATAAGCTACAACCCCTATCTTCCTGTTGACTCTGTAGGGCCCAAAGAAACATGGCTGTAGCTTCTTTGCTCCGCTTCTTTTTATGGAAGCTTGCCTGTATGGTTGGAGCCTTAGATAGACTAAGTCACCAACCTCAAAAGTATGATCAACTATGTGCTTGTCTGCTTGGACCTTTTGTTGGTTCTGTGCTCTCTGTAGATGATCCTTCAGCTCCCTAAGAATATCTTGGCTCTGTTGTATCCAATCTTGTACCATGGGAACTCATCTGCCATCGAAAGCAATCTCCACAAAAGATAAAGTATCATAGTTATACAAGGCCCTGAACGGTGACATGCCTATGGACATATGATGGGTAGTGTTGTAGAAATACTCTCCCAAGTGAAACCATCTGGCCCACGCTTTCTGTTGCCCCGCCACATAATTTATGAGATAACCTTCCACCCACTTGTTGACTATCTCGGTCTGTCCATTCGTCTGAGGATGATAGTTGGTATTAGGAGTCAAGGCTGTACCAACCAGTCTGAATAACTCTTGCCAAAATGTACTCATGGACCTGCTATCCCAGTCACTGACAATGGTCTTGGGTAGGCCATGCAACCTAAAAATCTCCCTAAAAAATAGTTTGGCCACCTGTGCTGCACTGAAGTCAATAGCTATGGCAAAGAAGTGTGTAAAATTCGTCAACTTGTCCACTACTACAAAAATGCAGTCCTTCCCTTGTGTCTTTGGAAACCCAGTGGTGAAATCCATGGATATGCTTTCCCACTTGTGCTCTGGAATGGGTAAGGGTTGCAGTAGTCCTGTTGGGTGCATGTGCTCATTCTTGTTCCCCTGACATGTAGTACACTCCTTGACGTGCTTTATCACATCCTCCTTGAGGCCCTTCCATGAGAACCTTTCCCTCACCTACCTGTACGTCTTGTTGATCCCCTGGTGTCCCGCCATCGATGAGTCATGGTATGCCTGCAATACCTTGGCCTTGAAGGCCGATCCATGAACCAAGAAGATGTGGTCCTTGTAGTAGATGAGGTCATTTATAACCTTGAAATTATCATCTTGTACCTACCCATCCAATAAGTAACACACGAAATGACCCTTTGCATATTCCATCACCAGATGGTCTTTCCAGTCAACTGATACCTTTGTCATGGCAAAGATGGATGGCCTCCTGGATAATGCATCAACCACCACATTGTTCTTCCCTTTGACAAATTCAATGTCAAAGTCGTAGGCCTATATTCTGCTTGCCCATTTTTATTGTCTCTCATTCAAGTCCTTCTGCTCCAATAGGTATTTGAGATTGTTATGATCTGACTTGACCACAAACCATGCACCTACCAAGTATTGCCAGAATTTGGCTAGGGCATGCATGATATCCCACATTTCTTTGTCATAAATGTTGTAGAGTAGCTTGGGACCCCTGAGTTTCTGACTCTCATAGGCAAGAGGATGCCTATTCTGCATCAGTACGGCCCCTATCCCTTCTCCTGAGGCATCACACTCCAAGGTAAAAGGTAGGCTGAAATATGGAAGGGCTAGGACTAGGCACGTACTCATTACCTTCTTCATCTTGTCCATCATCATTTGAGCCTCCTCATTCCACTTGAAGGCTCCTTTCTTAGTCAAATCAGTCAAAGGTGTGCACAGCTGAGAAAATCCCTTGACAAATTTCCTGTAGTACATGCACATGCCCAGAAATCCTCTCAATTATGTGAGTGTCTTAGGAGTAGGCCATTCCATGACGGATTTTATTTTCTCTTGATGTACCTGTACCCCCTTTTCTCCAATGATGTGCCCCAAGTAAAGCACCTCTGTCATTCCAGACTCACATTTGGAATCCTTAGCGTATAGTGATTGGTCCTCCATGATTGTTAAAATCTGATCCACATTTCTGAGATGCTCCTCCCATGTCTTGTTGTAAATGAGAAAGTCATGAAAAAATACTAGTAAATGCTTCCTCAACTGCCTGTTGAACACATGGTTCATACAAGATTGGAATGTAGCTGGGGCATTGGTTAACCCAAAGGGAATCACCAAAAACTCATAGTGTCCATAATGACATCTAAAGGTTGTTTTTGAGATGTCCTCCTCCCTCATCTTGATCTGATGATAGCCAGAACGAAGGTCAATCTTTGTGAAGTAGACAACTCCATGCAACTTGTCTAGCAGCTCATTAATCCTTGGTATTGGGTACCTATTTTTGATGGTCTTTTTATTCAAGGCCCTGAAGTCAATGCACATCATCATAGTGCCATCTTTCTTCTTCACCAGCACTACTAAAGAAGAAAAAGGGCTAGTGCTTGGTCTGATGTGCCTCATGTCCAAAAGTTCCTTGATGGCCTTCTCTATCTCATCTTTGTACTTCTTGGGATGTCTGTATGGTGTGTTAATGACTGGTTTGGCTCCTTCCTCTAGCTCAATAATTTTCTCAAACCCCTTGTTTGGTGGTACCCCTGGGGGAATCGGTCCAAACACCTTGTGGTGCTTGTCAAAGATTTCTTTGATATCTGTGGTGTAGTGAACCTTGCCCTGCTCATCCATACATGCTGAAATCTTGCATTCTGCTGCATACACTATCTCATCTCTTCAGAAGATGGCCTCCATTCTTTTTTCCATGACCACCTTTGCAACATTCCCTGTCATGCCCCGGAGCACTATCTTTTGTCCACCCTCCTCTGTGAATGACATCTCCATGGTCTTGTAGTTGGTGGTGATAGACCCCAACATGCTTAACCACTGAACACCAAGGATGATGTTGGTATCTGGAAGGTCCATAACATAGACGTCCTGTACCAGCTCATGCCTACCCAAGGTAAGCTTCATGCCAGGGATGTATTTGTCACAAGGCATAGTTTCTCCATCTTCTACCTCCACCTTGAACCCTTCAAACTATACTATGGGTATGTGCCTCATTTTCAACAATGTTGAATCAATGAAGTTATGAGAGGATCCCCCATCAATCAGAACTAATACCTTTTGTCCCTGCAAGCCCCCCCTCATCCAGAAGGTGTTATAATTGGGCACTCCATTGATAGATGCTAAGGTAGCCATATAGTCCTGTCCTACCTGTCCCGTGATCTCTTCCTCTACTGCCTCAATAGTTTCGGCCTCAATGTTATGTATTCGTCCGATCTCCTCCTCCTCCTCATTGTCATAAGTGACCTCTATGTAGTGCACTTGACCATGACCCATGCATTTATGTGCTGGGTTCCATGGTTCTTTGCAAGTGAAGCAAAGTTGTTTCCTTCTCAGCTCCCTCCTGGTGTTCTCATCCACTTTTCCATGGCCCCTGTCAAAACCCCTTGGGTCACATCCTCCCTGGTTCATTGGAGGCCTTTGATAAGAGGTGGTCTGGGTATAAATTTTGTCTTAGCAGCTGGTCCAAGATCCCTTGTCTTCCAGATAGCCTCCTGTAGAATGGTAGGCTTGAAATACTTTACCCAACCCTTCAAGGGTTCCATCAACCCCTCAGTGAAGAGCATCATAAGTATGGTCAGGGACATATCTTGCACCATCACTGCCAACCTCTAAAATTCATCAATATATGTCTCAACTGTACCTGTTTGCTTGAGTTGTGTGAGCTCCTGGAAATGTAGCTCAGGATCTCCCTGATCAAACCTATCAATGAGCCTTTGAGTGAACTCTGTGTAGGACACTATCTGATTGTGGCCTAGTGTGGTGAGTCTATGATACCATCAATCATGAGCCTTTCCATCCAAGTACATAGTGGTAAACTTGATGGATTCCATATCCCTCATGGGGTTAAGTTGTAGGTAGGTGTCCAACTTTTTCACCCATGCCTGGGCTGTCATCTTGGCCATACCATCAAAATATGGGATCTCTATCTTCCCTGCTCTTCGTTCAAACTCAAAACGGTTCCTGTGGTTTGGCCTAGGCTTATTTCTGAACTTGATTTGGCAATATTTCTCCAGGAACATCTGCCTTTGAATTACCATATCCAACCCGTAATATTCCTTAGTGCATAGTGCCGTCTGCTCAATGAAATCATCCACCTCTTCCTGTTGCCCTTGTTCATCTGTGAACGTAGGCATGTATGGCCTAGGGTTAGCCCTGCTACCCACGTGCCCATAAGACATGCCACCTTCATGGCTTCTTTTAGATCTGGGGGTTCTCTCTAGATTATATCGGATCTCACCGTGGGATCCACCTGATCCACTAGCTTCTTTGTTTCCATACATCTCAGGGTCCTTCCCCTTATGAGTCATCTGCATCAATAACTTGGTTATTATTGTCTGGTTCTCATCAATTGTTTTTAGGTTTCCATCTACCTTCTTTAAGGTCTCTGTGATCTCGGCCTATTCCCTTCGGCTTGTCTCTTGAATCTCCTGCAAATGATGGACTAATTTTCTTTCTATGAGATTCAGGGTCTTATGGAATTCAACTACCAAGTAGGCTAAGCCTTGTGGCTCACGTTCATCTCCCGAACCCTCCATTTTGACTTTTGTTTCACTGGATTTTTTCTTTCTTCTTCCCATAAAGATCCCACTGTACCTCTTCATGCGCCAATCCCTCCATAGGTTTGGAGGATCAAAGCTCTGATACCAATGTAATGATCCCAAGCCAATGTTTTTGCTTGGAATCACTAACTACCAATGACATGTTTTATGTGCAGGTGGCTATTGAAGTGTTCCAGTTATTTAAATGGTGTTTATACAAGATTTATCCAACACATGAAAGATCACAACATATTCAAAATATAGAAAACACAAGCATAGATCTGACCTTTATTATAAGAAGCATGAATCAGATACAATAGAGAGCAGATCTGGAATAATCCTCAGATGGCCCCAATAGATAATAGATATGAGTTGCTACAAAATGCTCCCTCTAATACAAAGTTTACCTCCAAAGGCTGGATAATAAACGAAGGTCAATACAAAACAGATCTGAGCCGTATGAATACCAAAATCCTCAAGCTGAAGGATGTCACACTCCAGTAGAAGGATGGAACCCTCAATAAATCGGCCCTGATGAAGGAAGACTCCAAATGAGCCCAAACTCTACCAACTGATAGATCAGGGTGATAAGATCTCCCTCCTGAAGTCTTAGGACGAAATGCTAAGGCCAACCCCTCCAAATACTAAATCCTCTAATGAAGTTGCGCCCTCTTGGATGCCTGGAACCCTAGGTAACTCAACCCTGATGAAGGAGGCCTCCAAATGCTCTGAAACTCTCCAGGAATATAGATCAGGCTATGGAAAACCTGTGGGAGAAGTTTCAGATCTAGATTCTAGGTAGATCTCCCTAGATTTGAGAAATACTGAATCACATGACGTCCTTCTAGCCTCAAAGTCATCCCAAGCTATAGCTGAAGATCTGATGATGATAACTCCTCAAAGAAATCCTCAAAGTGATGGTTGAGAACCTGTAAGTAAAACCCAAGTGTTGAAATTCCTAACGTCTCTCCTAATCAGCTGGATCGAACTCTCCTTTAGATAATGATGCGCCCTTGCTGGAAACTCCCGAACAATATGACCCTGTTTCTTTTTTGAATCTATTGGTGGATATGTGATGAGTGTAGAATGGTGTGGGTGGAGTCTTTCATCCCCGAGACGAAGCTTTGGAACAAGGTGAGTGGATCTTTCACCACTTAATTGATCACAAGGGTTTGTAACAACAAAACCCCCAAACTGTATGCTCAAGAGAAATAACAAGCAAATACCAAAATCTAGAATGCCTCATAGGTGCGCCCCAACCTTCTATTTATACTTTTTCTTCTATTTCTCTGTTGAGTTAAATTAACTCCCAGGGTTAACTCTTCCAGTGGTTCTATTCTTTCATTGAGTTATCTTTTACTCCTTTTTTACCTTTTTCTCAAGTCAACTCAAAAATATAACCTTAGTCTAGTTGACCTTTCCCCTTAGAGTAAGACTATGGCCTAGTGGGGGTGCCTAGGCCACTGAGTCTCCTCAATACCTCTTTATCAAGAGGTGGGGGACATTACAATTTACTTGGTTTAGGACATGCAAAAACCTTCTTGGTATAAAATAAACCCAAGCTACAATAATTTATTTTTAAATAACTCACACTTCTTCAAATTAATTCATTCCTCCTCCTTAAACAAGGTATCAAACATCAATGTTAGAAATTTTAGATGCTCACATTTTCTCTCATTGAATATGAAAATATCATCTAGATACATAACCACAAACTTACAAGTGTATACTAGCAGCAACATTATCATCAATTGCATTGTTGTACCACAGTTGTACTTAGCACAATAGTTACATAACTGGCTACTCATAGTCCTTTTGTATTGAATGCAATTTTCCATTCACTACCTTCTTTAATTTTAGTTTAATTACACCCACTCTTCATATTTATATCAAAAACAAAAATGGTGCCACACAAATTGTCCATCAAATCATCCATACTCGATAAATGAAATCTATTTATGGATGTGATCTTATTCAATTCTATACTATATACACACATTCTACAATAATTGTCCCTCTTTTGTGTAATCAATATTGAAACCATACACAAGATCATACTTTCCCTGATCAATATACCTTTGACAAAAAATATTCTACCTATCACTTAAACTTTACTCTCTTCATCTAACTCATCTTATACACAATTTGATTACAACATCATGCCAAGAATCAAGTCTGTTTCATGCAAAATTCTCCTCTTGGGTGACAAGCCATTGGAATTGTCTTTTTACACAATGTCTACATACTCCTTTAGCAAATATTCCATGTCCTAAAAAATGCATGCTTCCAAGAGATTTTAGCTTCAGCATTATGTTGTATGCCTGACTAAAATTTTCTGTAAACAACATCATAATGTTTCTACATTTATTTGACCATGCTTAGGAAGTTTGCATATGCTAGAAACGCTTCTCTAGGATTTTCATCCTTCAATGGAAATAATTGTATCATTTCATAATCCTTCTTGATGGTATAAGCATTTTTCAGTCTATCATATTTTCTTCATCTGTCAAATTTTCATAGTGTTTACAATAGTAAATGAAAATATATTATGAATATAAAATAATGCATTCATGTGTGCATGATTAATTTATCGTTTTCTTAATTTCTTAAACTATTTATTTGCATGTTTTTTGTAATTTTCTATTTTAATTAAAAAACTGACATAATTTATATGAACTCCCTTATTAAATTTCAACAAAATAATTAATATGGAACGCAAAGACAATCAAAACCCCACACAAGCAAAAAAAGACATATAAAACCCCAAGCCACCACAACCACCAAACATTAACACACAAATTGATGAAGGGTTGACCACCTTGAGATTACTTGTCCATGACTTAAGGGGTACAAGAGAACCTATCCAATTGTCATTGGCACTTCATTGGATGCCATTGTATCATCCATTGAAATTTCCCAAGGGAAATTAACAAATATTTATGAATTCTGGACTTGATAAAAACCAAGTCAGAGACTTGAATATTTAAAAGCAAGATTTGATGTCTCTACTTATTGATCCTAGATCTGGACTACAACCACCTATCAACAAGAAACTTATTTGTATGGGATAGTGCATCCACCCATAAGTTGATGATAAATGGATGGATAGATGGTTCATGGTATTTGATAAACCTCTTTGCAATAATAGGGAGGTGCCTTTATATTTCTTTATGAAACTATGTGAAGACTTTATTTTGGGTCACGATTTGAACTAATTTGACATTGGTGATTTCCAGGGGGTGGGTCAAGGGGATGCATAGGATAGAGAGAATGTTAGGTGTGACACAATGCTAGGTACTCGTCCTCACATGAAAAAGACTAACTCCCCTACCTAACATCCTCTCATTGTAGAGGGATTTCAATAGGAACATGTATCTTTATCAATGTTGACTGGGAGTTTGGTGCAGCATGAGAGTTTTGTTACACTATATCGGAAAGAGGTGCCTACTGGTGATGTTACCAAAGGGGTCAGACCTTCAATCCCTACAATAGAGTGCATCGAGGAAAGGGAACATGGATAGAGTAGTCGTTCATGTGAGCCTCATAGATGCTTGAGTTGTGGGAAGACTTGCTATGGATCAATGGAGGCCAATGGACATCAGAGATTCATGGAGGAGGTTAGTATATTAACCATATCTATGTTCTTCATAATTATATATTTATATAGTATTATATGTATTTATTTTGATATCTTATTGTATGATGTTTTGCAGTTTCTATACCCCTATAACAGACCCTCTACACTGATAGATGCATCGGTGTCTGTCTCCACCACTAATGAAATAGTATAGGAAGCATGTTAATTCAATGTATTGCATACACATGTATGTGTCACATTTTATAAGTTCAACATAGTGATTTATTTATTTTCTAGCATCCTCAAATATAATGTTCTTATGTTTCTACAAGTTGTGATACCACACGGTGATGGTAAATGTCCACTTGGAATGGATAAGTCACCACCTTTACATGTATCATGTGTTGAGTTAAATCTCATTTAAATATGAAATTTGTATTTATGTTGTTGAATTTACAATTTGGCACTAATAATAATATTATTAATATGTATGCAGGTTGTTGATCTTTTCTCTAGTTACATGACTAGTCCAGTCCTTGGGCACCCTGCCATGGCTTTTGGGTTACATATTTCTAGTCAAGGGTTATACCATCCCTTGTACAACTTATGGGGGTTCATCACCACTCACCACCACCATATCTCATATTCCAAGCATCCTTATTGGTTGCACCCACAGGCCACCCACCTGCACCACCTCTTGCATCGCATCCATCCATAGTGGATTCACTCGTATGCCACCCACCTCCCCCCACAATTTCCATATTCGTCATCCACCAAGGTTTCCATAGTATATGTTTCCTTGGATCAGGTTGTATAGCTAAGCACTCCACCTACCAGAGAATCTCCATTATTTCCCGAGTTATTCACGGTGAGATAATGTGTTGATGATCAATTTTTATGTATCATGAATGTAATTGATTTTATGCATATTTGTTTAAATTTCATGATTTGATCCTTCTAGCTGATATAGGGTGGAATCGCTAAAATATCAGGGTCATGGAGGAGGTAAACACCCTTGCGATTGTCAGTATCATCTACGATAAGTTTTCTTATGCTGAATTACAAAGTATCATTTTGTAAGTCTTTTAATTCATTGTAGAAAAAACTTATACAAATGTTGTTTATTTGTCTAGTATTTGGAGCGACGAACCACACTCAGTCACAAAACCACTCAAGGTGCTTCTTCAAGTAAGAGAAGAAATATTGATCTCGAGGATGCTCCTGACGGTGAAGAGGGTGGTAGTGGGAAATGAGTGACCAATGATTTCCATTTTGTATCTAGGCCACCATATGGCAATTTTTTATATTAGGTAACTTGTTGTCATTTTGTATATTGGGGACGATGTGCCATTTTGTAAAAAATGTATATTTTATACGATGTTGAATACACACACACACACACACACACACACACACACATTTCATGTAATTTGTTTTTTTATGAATTTCATTACTTGTTTATTTTATGTTGATGAATGTATGAATTTGAAAGTGTTTATATTTCCACTCTTTTCTGTTATATATGAAATTGCAAGAAATAAATCTAATCTAAATATATTTAAAGAAATCTATTCTCAAAAGATATTTCTTAGAAACAATAAATATAAACAAATTCGTAACTCTATTCTTCTAAGAAATATTTCCACAGAAAAATATTGCTATAAGGATATTCCTAGGAAACATAGATTTACACTATTTAATAAAGGGAGAAACATACATGGAAATCACGAGGAATTTTCCACTTGATTCATACTTTGCTACAAAATTAATTCTACAACAATTAATGCATTAAATGAAAACATACCCATTACAAAAAATAAGAGAAACACATTAATACAAAACATATAACTATTCACTAAAAATAATAAAGTAAGTAATTTACTCAATCACATAAGATAACTTGACATAATGAAAATCCTTACTAGATTCATAAGACATGAAACTAACAACAAAATAATCCATGAGTTGAAATCAATGCACACAAAAACATTCAACGAAACATTCCTTAACTCCAGAAATAGTTTTTGAATTAGTCTTTGATGTAATTATCAGTACAATTCATCCCCATTTCTATGCGCCCTTTCATTGCCTTGTCATGTATAGCCTGGCCTCGCCCTTCCTTGAATTTCCATGCCATGATTTTCATTTCCATGCCTTTCATTTCATTTCCTTGACTTGTCATGTTACGCCTTGGCTTGCCTTGCCTTGCCATTCCTTGCCATGTCTTGTATTTCGTTTCCATGCCTTGCCATGTCTATCCTTTCCTTTCCTTTCATTTCCTTTCCTTGCCTTGTCATTCCTTTCCATTCCATGCCTTGTTCTGCCATACCTTTCCTTTCCTTTCCTTGAATTTACATGCTATGATTTTCCTTACCATGCCTTACCTTTCCATTCCATGCCTTAGGTTTTCATGGAATTCTTTGTCTTGCATTTCCTTTCCTTTCCTTTCCATTCCTTTCATTTCATTGCCTTGCCTTTCCCTTCCACGAATTTCCTTTCCTTTCCAAGCCTTGAATTTCCTTGCCTTTCCATGTATCTCCTTGGATTTCATTGCATTTCCTTGGCATGCCTTGACTTGCCATGCCATGCCTTGAATTTTCATGCCATGCCTTTCATTTTCATAACATGACTTTCCTTGCCATACCTTACCTTGCCATGCCTTGCCATGTCTAGCCTTTCCTTTCTTTGCATTGCCTTGAATTTCCATGCCATTCCTTTCCTTTCCTTCATAAACATGGCATAATTCTTATGTCACAAGATAACACATGATAGGTTTGATTTATAATGTAAAATTTAGCAATTTATAATTACAATTTTTTATTTTCAAATTTCAAATTTTCTTTACTTGATATTCACTATCGTAGGTTAATTTATCATAATCGATAACTTAATAGAATATACACAACCATTTTTATATGGATCCTTTTTATTTGTGTTATTCATTTAAAATGTGACAATGGAGTGCGAGAAAAGTGTCCTATGGATATTTCCAAGCACACTTTGGCAATTCTTGAATGGAAAAAAGAGGAAAATTGTATTCCTTTCCTTGTCTTTCCATACCTATACCTTTTCTTGACATGCCTTGCCTTACTTTTCCTTGTCATGTATAGAATTTACTTTCCTTTCCATGCCTTTCCATGCCTTTACTTTCCTTGCCATGCCTTGCATTTCCTTGCCATGCCTTGCATTTCCTTTCCTTTCTTTTCCATTCCTAAACCTAGACCTAGACCTAGACCTTGCCTTGCCTTCCCTTTCCTTGCGATGTCTAGCCTTTCCTATCCTTTCCATGCCTTTCCTTGCATTGCCTTATTTTTCCATGCCATGGCTTTCCTTGTAATTACTTTCCATGTCTAGCCTTTCCTTGCATTTCCTTACCTTGACTTTCCATGTCATGCCTTGCCTTTCCATGCCTTTCCTTTCCTTGCCATTCCTTTCATTCATTTGCCATGCATTTCCTTTTCATTCCTTGCCATGTCTAGCCTTGCCTTTCCTTGCATTTTCTTGCCTTGCCTTGCCTTGACATGTCGTTCCTTGCCTTTCCTTGACATGACTTGTATTTCCTTTCCATGCCTTGCCTCGCCGTTTCTTTCCATGTCTATCCTTTCCTTGCCTTAACTTTCCTTCACTTTCCATGACATGATTTTCCTTTCCTTGCATTAACTTACAATGCATTTTCATGTTGTTCCTTTCGTTTCCTTGCATTTTCATGCCATGCCCTAGATTTACTTGCCTTGCCATGTCTAACGTTTCCTAGCCTTTCCATGTCTTGCTTTGCATTGCCTTGGCATTACATTCCTCGTCTTTCCATGCCTTCCATGTGTATCCTTGCCTTTCCTTTCTTTTCCTTTCCTTGCCATTCCTAAAATTGACATGTCATTCCTTGCCTTATCTTGCCTTTCTATGCCTTGCAATTCCTTGAAATACCTTTCCTTTCCATGCCATTCCTTGACATGTATATCCTTTCCTTACCTTGCATTTCCTTGCCTTGCATTGACTTGCCATGCCATGCCTTGACTTTCCTTTTCTTTAATATCCTTGACATGTATTGTCTTGTCGTGCCTTGCCTTTCCATGTCATGCCTTTCCATGCCACACCTTGTCTTTCCATGCCTTGCATCACCTTTCCATTCCTTTCCTTTCCATGCCTTGTCATGTCTATCCTTTCCTTTCCTTGCCTTGACTTGACATGTCATTCCTTTCCTTTCCTTTCCTTGCCATGTTTACCCTTTACATGCCTTACCTTTCCTAGCCATTAATTACATTTCCTTGCCTTACCTTTCCATATCTAGACCTAGAAATTTCCTTGCATTGTGTTACCTTTCCTTTCCATACCTAGACCTAGACCTAGACCTTGAATTTCCATGTTTTTTTTCCTTTCCATGACATGTATAGCCTTTCCTACCCTTTCCATGTCTTGCCTTTCCTTCCCTTCCCTTTTCATGCCTTTCCTTTCCTTTCCATGCCATGCATTGCCTTGTCTTGACATGCATTGTCCTGCCATGTCATTCCTTTCCTTGCCTTGTTTTTCCTTTCCTTGTATTGCGTTGTATTTACATGACTTGTCTTGTCATGCCCTTCCTTTGCTTGTCTTGTCACGCCTTGTCTTGCCTTTCCATGTTATTCCTTTCCATGCCATGCCTTGCCTTTCCATGCCTTACATTGCATTGCATTACCTAGACCTAGACCTATACCTAGACATGTACTTTTCCTTTCCATGCCTTGCCTTCCCTTACCTTTCCATGTGTAGCCTTGCCTTGCTTTGCCTTTTCCTAACTTTTATTTGCTTTCCCTACCTTGTGCTGCATTGTCTAGGTCTAGGTGTAGGTTTAGGTCTAGGAAAGGTCTAGGTCTAGTTATAGGTCACAAAATAACTCTAGGTTAGGGTTTAGGTCATGGTTATTACCTAGACCTAGACCATGACCTAGACCTAGACCTAGACCTAGACCTTGCCTTTCCATGCCTTGCCTTGCCCCTAATGGCTTGAGGAGGCATGTTGCAACTCGCGACAAAACTCTAACCATGGATGAGATGGATGAAAAATTGGTTGCATTGGACTGAGGGAACCGGGTTACTATTAGTGGGACCCCTTTTCTATTATTATGTTGCACAGACAAACATTTGTTGGAGGATATATGCAAATAGGGTTTTGATCAGTGGGGCACAATGAAATTTATGAACAGGTGGTCAATTTTGAAGAACACTGCATCAAGAGATTTTGGATAGCATGGTCACATGGGCCTTGGAAAAATAAACATGCAAGAGATTACATAACTCATTTATGTCACCCAGTTTGGACAATATTCCCTCAGAAAAAATTGCTAACATGTCCCTAAATGGGTTGAGGAGGTGAGTTGGAACTCATAATAAAATTCTGACCGGGGATTGGATGGATGAACGATCAGTTGCATTGGACTCCTGAAACTAGGTTAAATTTATGGGGACCCCTCTGCTATGATTTCATTTCCTTGAATAACATTTTTTGGAGGATCTCCAGGACTAGGATTTTACTTAGTGAGGCACAATGCAATTTATGAACAAGTGGTTGATTTTGAACCCTATGTCGGGAAATTGTGGGTAGCATGGTTGCATGGAACTTGGATAAAAATATGTGTGGTATATTATAGAAATCAGTTATGCCACTCGGTTTGGACATTATTCCCCTGGACCAAATCACCAACATGTCCCTAAATGGCTTGAGGAAATGAGTTGCAACTCACGATAATACTCTAACTAGGGATCAGATGGAAGAACCATTGGTTTCATTGGTCTCCTGATGCCTAGTTACCATTAGGGGGACCCCTCCACTGTTATTCAATTTTCTAGAAAAGCGTTTTCTAGCTAGGATATTGAGAACTAGGGTTTTTCTCAGTGAGGCACAGTGTGATTTCTAAACAAGTGGTCTATTTTGAAGAACATTATGCTAGGTGATTGTGGATAGTGTGGTCATGTGGGACTTGGAAAAATAGACATGTAGAAGATTACATAATTCATTTATGGTGATCGGTTTGGAAATTATTCCCCCAGACCAAGTTGCCAATATGTTCCTGAATGGATTGAGGAGGTGACTTGCAACTCATGATAAAACTCTAACCGGAGCTCAGATGGATGAAAAATTGGTTGTATTGGAATCCTAAATTTTGATTACAACTAGGGGTACCTCTCCACTGTCATTTCTATTGCTCAGAAAAGTGTTTTTTGGAGGATCTAGAAAACTAGGGTTGTTCTCAGTGAGGAATAATGCAGTTTCTAAATAAGGGGTCGATTTTAAACAACAATATGATGAGTGATTGTGGGTAGTGTGGTCACATGGTACTTGGGAAAATAGAGTGTGGGGGATTAAAAAATTCAGTTATTCAACTTGATTTTGATTTTATGCCCCCATACCAAATTGCCAACATGTCCCTTAATGGCTTGAGGAGGTGAGTTCCAACTCATGATAAAACTCCAACCGGGATCAGATGGATGAACCATTGATTGCATTGGAATGTTGATGTCGGGTTACAAATAGGGGGACCCGTTCATTTTCATTATGTTTCCTGGAAAAAACGTTTGTTGTAGGATCTTCAGAACTAGGTTTTTTCTTAGTGAGACACAATGCAATTTATCAACTATGGGTTGATTTTGGAGAACACTGTGTTGGGTGATTGTGGGAAGTGTGTTCGTATGGGCCTTATACAAAAACACTTGCAAGATATTATGAAACTCAATTATTCCATTCAGTTTGTATTTTATGCCTCCATACCAAATTGTGAACATGCCCTTGAATGGATTGAGGAGGTGAGCTACAAATCACAATAAAAATCTAACCAAGGCTTGATTGGATGAATTGTTAGTTGAATTAGACTCTTGACACTATTTTAAAACTAGGGGGACCCATTCACTATCATTATGTTTCTTGAAAAATTATTTGTTGGAGGATCTTCGGAACTAGGATTTTTCTCAGTGAGGCACAGTGCAATTTCTGAACAAGGCGTTGATTTTTAAGAACAGTGTGTCGAGATATTGTGAGTAGAATGGGCCTTGGTAAAATAGACATGAAAGATCTTAGAGAACTCATTTATGCTACTCAGTTTGGATTTTATGCCCCTGGACCAAATTTCCAACATATCTCTGAATGGCTTGAGGATGTGAGTTGCAACTTGCGATAAAACTCCAACCAGGGCTTGGATGGATGAATCCTCAGTTCCATTAGACTCCTGATGTCAGGTTACAGATAGGGGGTCCCTTTCATTCTCATTTCATTTCTCAAAAAATATTTTTTTGTAGGATCTCTGAAACTTGGACTTTTCTCAATGAGGCGTAGTGCAATTTCTGGACAAAGGGAAGATTTTGAAGAACACTGTGTTAGGTGATTGTGGGTACTGGTAGTGTGGCCACATGGGCCTTGGAGAAATATATGTGTGGGATTTTATGGAACTCAGTTATGCTGATTGGTTTCAATTTTTTTCCCTCAAACCAAAATACCAATATGTTCGTGAATGGCTTGAGGAGGCGAGTTGAAATTCATAATTAAACTCTGACCGGGGATTGGATGGAAGAAATGTTGGTAGCATTGGACTCTTGAAATTGATTTATAGATAATGGGACTGATTATCTATCATTTTTTTTCTTGAAAGAGTGTTTTTTGGAGGATCTCTGGAACTAGGGCTTTTCTTAGTGAGGCACAATGCAATTTATGAACTAGGGTTCAATTTTGAAGGACACTGTGTCGGGCAATTGCAGGTAGCATGGTCACATGTGATTTTGTAAAATAGACATGTGATAGATTACAAAACTAATTTTTTCTACTCTATTTGGATTTTATTCCCCACACCAAATTTCTAACATGTACCTAAATGGCTTGAGGAGGTGAGTTGCAACTCGCGATAAAAATCTAACTGAGGATTAGATGGACGAATCGTCAGCAGTGTTGGAATCCTAATGCCATGTTACAACTAGGGGTACCTCTTTGTTGTCATTTTGTTTCCCAAAAAAAGTGTTTGTTGGAGGATCTATGGAACTAGGATTTTGCTCAGTGAGGCACAATGCAATTTTAGAGCAAGGGGTCAATTTTCAATAACACTGTGCTTGAAGAATGTGGGTAGAGAAATCATGTGGGCCTTATCCAAACATACATGTGGGATATTGCAAAACTTAGTTATGTCACTCAATTTGTATTTTATGCCCTCAGATAAAATTGTCAACATGTCCCTGGATGGATTGAGGAGGCGAGTTGCAACTCACGATAAAAATCTAACTAAGGCTTGGATGGATGAATTGTCAGTTGAATTGGAATCCTTACACTGGTTTACAGCTAAGGGGGGCCCTCTATTATCATTTGTTTGGTATAAAATTGTTTGTTGGAGGATCTCTGGAACTAGGGTTTTTTTTAGTGAGGCAAGAAATGGGAAGACAATACAAGACAAGGCATGTCTTGAAAAGGCTAGGAAAGACAAGGCAAGGAAATGAAGGGAAATTTAATCCAAGATAATCCAATACAAGCCAATACAAGGCAAGGAAAGGCAAGGAAAGGATAGACATATTTCCCTAACAAAAAAAATGAACCACAAAATACAAGTATACCATAACAACCATAAAATGAAGCCAAAATTTCAATCAATCATACATATGAAATATTTGTTCAATTGTTTCTTTTGCACATTATTTGTTCAATAAAGCTTCCAAAATGGAAAATTCATTGGAATGCAATACATACCATCACATACTACGTTCCTCTCACCTTTACCTCATACAATGGAAATAAAAAATATAAATACATGTGAATTTTTAATGTATTCCAACATTATCACTCGAAGCATTGCCTACTTAGGTTCATAACTGGTCGAAGTAGTGACTGCATGATGAGAAAAATACATTAAATAATAAGTGAATGGAATTTATCGCAACGTGCTAAATTTTGGGAAACATTATTTGTCCTTTAACATTTTCTTTGTCTTAGGGCATATGGCAGCAACAATATTTGGTTATGTAATTAGGTATTGTTAGGGTAACACTGGAGATTAAGTAAAAAGGAAGACAAATAAGTATACTACGACAAAATAACAAAAATTGGCATCAATGCTATAGAGAACATGTGGCTTTATTAGGTGTCAAGTGTTGAAGTAGAATGGAAATTTGAAGGGACTTAGCAAGAATCAGGTGTTCATGATAAATAAAGTACATAGAATGGATGCCTCATGTGACCATCATGGAAACATCATGGCTACACTAAGTGGCATGTGATTGGATTCTTAAATCATTTTGGCCTGTCAAACAAACTAAATATCATTTATTGGTAATGAATGGGAACCATGAGAATAAACATAATACTTCATTGAGTTTCTTATGTTGAGATTCCTTTACGAGTATGGTTGTAAAAGAGAAGGGACACAAATCTATGGCTACTATATTTAGAGAATTATATTAGGTATTTGTTGGGTTATGAAAACTAGATGTTTAAGTGAGTATGCTTGTTATATAAATGGTGCATAGACTAGCAATGATTAGAGTCAAGAAGTGTGATGAAAAGTATTTGTTGGGTTGCATGCTCTAATAAGTTTATGTGACTAAGCCTATGATATAGAGGGGATGTATACTAGTTGTAATATCCCCCGGTAGTGCCCCGGTTTTATTATAAATTGTAAACATGTTTATAGGATGGCGAGCCAAGTGTATATAAGCTGGTGGGATTATGTGTTTATTAGGCCAGAGAGCCTAAGTGTTAAAGGCAAGGATCCTGATTTTGTATATGTAATTATCCAGATCATTGATAAAATATAAACATCGTTGTGTGCAGACCGGCCAATAAGAAAGAGTGATGGGGGACTAAGATTACACAAGGTTGGGCAAGGGAGGAGGATATGTTTGTGGGCCTAGGGGCTAAGCTAGGAGGAAAACCTCTAAAGGGGACACTAATTTATTATTATTTTTTGAAGGCTAAGGTGGACATGTTGAGTGTTTTCCTAAGTTCCTGTAAAGGGAACATTTTCTAAGTGGAACTCATGCATCTCTAGGAAGACAAGTTTTGACCTAGGCGCGAGTAGTTAAAATATGAAGCGTCAGATGTGTTGGGCGTGCACAGGTCATTCTTCCAACTTCCACCTGGGTTCACTGGTTATTATTCCATCCATCATCTATCTTGTTTGCCTCCATCATCGACCTCTATGTTTTTTCCTATGGACACGCATCCTAAAACCAATGAGAACTCATGGACTAAGCCGCGTTTTCTGTGAAGCCTAGATATTCCATATTTTTTTGAGCCATGTGGTGTAATAACTATGGGTTGTTGTGGCCACACAGTTCCTGGACTGAGTGTGGGTTGCTTCCTTCTGTCATTCCTGTGTGAATGAGTGTTGAATTGTTATTGTTGTCCTCACCTGGATGGAGTTGAGTTGAGGAATGTGTTGAAGAAGCGGGTTGTCAGGCTCATGGTAGAAGAGGTAGGTTGTCAGGCCTATGAGCGACTTTCTCCAGGTGAGAGAGTGCGCGAAGAAAGTGAGAACCCCTAGAATGAGTCCTGTAGCTGCCACAGAGCTCAGAGAATTCTGGTCCAATCTGCTGCTGAAGCCCAAGGCAAGGGAGGTTTAGTAGCCGAAGGACTGTCTTGGTGACAGTGAAGGTGTATACTCCTGAGGTGGGACAAGCATGTGGGGAATGAGATTCTGTGAGAAGTGGGCATAAGTGGCTCCTGGGAGAGAATCCTTCCTCATAAACTGTGTGTCTTTCATTGACCTTGCCTAGCCTAAGATTCCCTTGCCTTGGGTGGAGCTTAGTCCCAGTTCGAGGGTGACCATTGCTGAGCACGATGAGCAACGTGGTCTATGGATGGAAGGTTCATGGAAGTTCTGCACATAGTTGGTGGTCTTCTAATAAAAGATAAGTACCACTTTTATGTTCATTTACATGCTGTGTAATGGTACATATGTTGTAATTGATGAGTATCGCCTGTATATGTTGTATATGTTGCATGTATAGGCTTATTGTTATTTCCGAATTATTATTTATATATATGTAGAATAGTCATTCTATGTTTATATAGATGTGTATGTTTTTCTGCAAGTATCTCTATGTGGCATAGCCAATAGTTTAAGGATGGAGCTGTCACAAATCAAAATAGAGCAGTAGATTTGCAGGTGTTGGTAGCATTGCCTGACTTGTTGGTCGTCAGGGATGTTACAAAATGGTATCAGAGCTTTAAAGTCTTAGTTAAGGTTGTGTGGGTGACATTGCCCAATCTGTTGATGGTCGGGGATGTTACAATATGGTATCAGAGCATGGTTACAACACTGAGCCTAGATGGGCCATGTTAGTGGAAGTTGAATCAAGAGTTTCAGAAGGAGTTGTTGAATTGGACAAAACTCAAGTTTTGACCCATGGTTTCAACATGGAGCCTGGATGGGTTAGGTAAGTGGTCATTGGACCCGAGGTTTAAGGTCGAAATTGTGTCTAGAGAAACCAATTTAGAACCTCAGAATGTTCTTGAGTGCCAAGAGGTTACCTTGGTCGTGTTAATAATCTCAGGAGGAGTAGCGGTGTCATAAAACCACGACAGAAGTGGTGTTGGGCCACAGAATAATGTGGACCTTATGATCTATTCGGGAGAAGGAGAATCCTTCACGACCGTTAGATTTGGTAAGGTGGTGAGGTAGTTAGCCATGAATTCCCTTAGAAATCCCCAGAGTAACTAAGTCTATTCTATGCCATAGGATCTGTTTAGAAGGAAGGGAAATCCGTTACGATCGTCAGATATGGGGAAGGGGCAGAGGAGTTAACCTAGAATCCCTTTGTACTTCATGACTTCAGTGAAGTCTAATGTCAGTGATCTGGATTTTATGAGTAGAATGAAATGAATACATATTATTAATAGGTTCTTAAAAAAAAATAATAGAGATACATTAAAACTGGTTTTCTATTCAATAACGAAATAAGCTGAAACTATAAAATGCAGCGGAAATAAGCTTGTTGGAATGGTGGCAGCTTATCTCTGAGAAGAGATGTGATGACAATGCACATTCACAAGAATAAGGTTACAATGAGGCTGTGAAGGAATTTTTACAATAAGCAAGAATTCCAAAAACCCTAGACATCCAAAAACCTAACCCTAGGAGATGAAGCACCAAAAGTCATGTGGGCCCCGTTTGGGTAAGTTAGTACATCAACTTCCTGGGGTCGTAACTTTTGCATACAATCTCCGTTTTAGGCGTGTGATAGATGGTTGGAAAGGTATCATCGAGGAGATTAATTTTGGGGGCTCAATCATGAATTTGAATATCATTTAGGATAATGATCCTGAAAAATCTTCATTTAGGCCCTCAAAATGGCCCTGGAAGTTAAAACTGCTAAAAATAGTAAATTGCCAAAATTGTCAGAAAACTGTTTTGAGCCAGTTGGAAAAGGTGGGTGGCCACCAATATATATATAGATAAATCCTCACTCCTTAGGAAGAAATGGTCTCCATTGCGTTGAGGTCCCCCATCAAATGAGGAAATTTCTGCTGAATTTGGCCTCGGGTGAGCCACTTTCCTTGGTGCAGGAGCTGCCTTGCTTTGACAAATCGATAAAGTTGGATCCTTTGTTGTCGAGTGGCCTTGATCTGTGTGTCCACAATCTGATCATGGGATGCCTGTTGTATGCATTTGGGGTTGATCTCTGTTGGTGTCAGTTGTTCTGCTACTTCTGAGGTGTCCAATAATGGTGGGAAATAAGGGTGAAGGAGATCCACATTGAACACTGGGTGCAGACCAAGGAAAGGAGGAATGTTGAGCTCAAAAGAATTATCCCCCATGACCTTTGTGATAGTGTACAACCCATAATGGAGTGGGCAAAGTTTCCAATGGGGTCCTGTAAGGTGTTGTTTTTGCAAGTGGAACCAAACTTTGTTGCCCACCTGAAATTTATGCGACACCCGATGTTGATCATGGTGTTGTTTGTACTTGTAATTGGACTTCTGTAGGATATCCTAAACCTATTGGCAGATGTGATGGATCCACTCAATGAACTAGGTGGCTTTTTCAGCTTCAGTTGGAGTAGGATATGAGTCAATCGAGGTGACTACAAGGGGAAGTGCAACATTTATGGGTCCCAATGGTTGGAATCCCAACCCCACTTGAAATGGGCTGTGGCTGGTTGAGCTATGCAGGGCTCAGTTGTAGCTCTAATGGACATAGGGAAGGCTCTCATCCCATGTGCGAGGGTGATTTTAATTATACATGCGAAGGATATGCATAATCATTCGATTTACAACCTTGGTTTGACCATCTGTCTGGGGGTGGTAGGCCGTGGACTTGGTGAGCTTGGTGTCCAACAGTGACTAGAGGCTTGACCAGAATGTGCTGAGAAATCGACTATTTTGATCTGAGACAATGGTTTGTGGGATTCCAAAATGTACCCGGACTCGTTCAAAAAAGAGATTGGAAGTGGACTCTATTGTGATGCTCTTCTTGCAGGCAACCCGAATTTCCATCTTAGAAAAGCGATAAAGAACCACAAAAACACAGTCATTTCCCCACTTGGTGGACGGGACGCCCGACATGTAGTCCATTGAGATGGATTCCCATGGCCCGTGAGGAGTACGAAGAGGGGTGTACAGGCCCTATTTCTTAGTGGTCGGTTTGGCAATAGCGTAGGCAGTGCACGACTTGATATACTTCCTAACCTCCTGTCGAAGTTTCGACCAGTAGAAATGTTTCTGTAGCATCGCCACTGTATTTTCAACGCCGAAGTGTCCTGCCACCTGACTATAGTGGGATTCCTAGATCATATTCACTTTCTCACTTGATGTAACACATATATGGCCCAGACGACACAACAACCCATCCTGAAGATGGAAATTATTGACAATTATGTTTTCACCCAACATTTGGTAGGTGAAGTTAGGGTCTATCTCATAGAGTTGGTGCTATCTAGATGTCTCGTGGAAATAAGAGTCTAGCACCATGGTGAGTGCTGCGACTGGTGGTCTACTGAGGCAATCAACTATGTGATTGGTGCTTCCTATTTTATACTTGATGTTGAGGTGGAATTGCTGCAAGTATGTGGACCACTTTTGATGGTGGTAATTCTACAATTTTCCTTGTGTCTGCATGACCTGCAATGGCTTATGATCAGTGTGGATGACTATCTCTTTCCAAGAATGTAATTTCTCCACTGGTGGCATGCTTGCACAATGGAGTACATTTCTTTGTCTTAAGTAGGGTAATTACGGACAATATTTAATAGTGTCTCACTATGATACGCCACGGGGTGGCCATGCTGAGTGAGAACGATGCCCACAACATAATTTGAAGCATCTGTCTATATCTCAAAAGAATGTTCCAGGTATGGTAGTGAAAGTACTGAGGTTGAGCACAAGCACTACTTCAAATCATTGAATGCTTTTTGTTGGGACCGACCCCACGCAAATTTCGCCTTACCACCACCCCTATTTATTTGGCTGAGGGCCCATGCAATATGGGAGAAACCCAACATGAAACTGTGGTAGAAATTGGCGAGGCCCAGGAAGCTCCGAAGCTCAATGAGTGTTGTTGGGGCTGGCCAGTCACAGATGACTTGGATCTTGGATGGATCCACATGTATTCCATGGTGATCAATGATGTAGTCCAGGTAATGGACCCTATCCATGCCGAAGGAGCATTTTTCCAAGTTGGCGTATAGCTTGTGCTACTGTAGGGTGTGTAGAACCTGCTGAATATGCTGCAAGTGTTCGACCCAAGTCTTGCTGTAAATTAGAATGTCATCCAGATACACCACTACAAAAGTATTGGTGAATGGTCACAGGATATCGTCCATCATCCTCATGAAAGTGATTGGACCATTTGTCAAACCAAAGGGCATGACCAACCATTCAAAAAGGCCTTCCTTTGACTTGAAAGCAATCTTCCATACATCTGTCTGTTCTATCAGGACTTGGTGTTAGCCAAAATCCATATCAATCTTACTGAAGTATTTGGTCCCTGTGATTTGATCAAGGAGGTCATTGATTTGGGGAATCGGGTACAGGTTTCTGACTGTGATTTTATTCAAAGCCCGGTAATTAATACATAGTCGCTAGGTTCCATCGTTCTTCTATACTGGATATTGGGCTCCCGCAAGGTGATGAGATGGGGAAGATGTGCCCCTTGTGGAGTAGTTCTTTGATTTGTCGCTTGATCTCCTCATTATATAATAAAGAGCAATGATAGACTGGCCCATTAGGTAGTGGTGCGCCATGGGTCAGATCGATGGGGTGCTTGACCTGGCAGTGCAGAAGTACCCCTGTAGGTGAGGAGAAGATATCCAAGTATTCTTCCATGACCTTATCTACTTGCTTCTGCTGTGTGGAGAGGTTGGTTGCAAAGACCCTAGATGTGGCTGTGATCTTTCATTTATTCTAAGAGTGAATCAAAAAGAAGACAAACTTCCCCGTCTGAGAGATGACCTTCCTGCATTTCTTAGTAGATATCAAGGAAATAGCACTAGGTGGGACTACCTCGGGTATCCTGTACAATTTCCTGTTCAAAGTAATAATAACACTACAAAGCCTAGACTCATATACAACATGACATTTCCATAAATAAGGTTGGACCAAAAGAACATCACAAACTTCGAGAGGAGAAACATCACACAATACCTCGTCTTTGAAGGGCTTGATTTCGTACGACAGTCAACACTGTTGGTTGACGCGAAGATCACTTCCTTGGTGGAGCCATCCAATGGTGTATGGTTGTGGGTGTGGCATTGTTGGTAGGGCTAGCCACTTGATGACCTCTCTTGAGATGAGGTTCTTCTGGCTACTGCTATCAACGATGAAGTGCAGCTGGGTGCCTTTTACCCACATCTGTGAATGGAAGAAGCACTCTCCTTCTTCTAGCTTGTCTGGTTCACCAAGCTGGATCTTGGTGGTAGAAACGGTGGCACTAGGTTCTGCATCAATGATTTGTCTTCCCCTTTTTGGTTCTAGCTCAGAGTCATAATCTGCATCTGATTCAGAGGCTTTCACTTCAACCACCAGTGACTGCTTTGAGTGGCAGTCAACAGTGTTATGCCAAGGGCTCTTATGGAAGTCGCACCACTTCCCGGTATCTTTCTTTGTCTTTCTAGTGTCCTTCTTTTCTTGTTCCTTGGACTAGTTGTCCTGATACTGTCTATATTTTCTCTGTCCTTTGTTCAGTGGGTTGGGGCCACCCTTTCCTAGTTTTTGTTGTGAGGGGTTCCCAAGCCCAAATTGTCACATCTTTTTTTTGAGCTTCTACTTGATTTTGACGACATATCGGTAGGCCATGCCCAAGGATGAGATGTATAGAAATTCCATTTTGGTCTGGATGTATCTATGTAGAGCACCAGATGTCACTTTGAATCTTTGATACCCAACTTGGTGCACAAGGTATGGAAGATATTTGTGAAATCTGGCACAGCTTGGTCTCTTTCTTGCTGCAGTGTGGTCCATTTGGTATACAGGTCGTCATAACTTCCGACAGGGTAGTATTGTTCCTTAATAGCATCACTGAAGGATTCTTAGGTGGTCGTGACTGAAAATAATTAGGTTTCCTCTGTTTCCTTTTGCTCACAGAAAGTTTCCCACCAATCTTTGACATGGGGAATGGATTTGAGGAGCGCAAAAGTAATCTTTTCTTTATTCAAAAAGTTATGGACAGAAAAATACCCTTCTAGTAGATTCAACCACTTGTCTACAACATCTGCATCTATATGACCTTCAAATATAGGAATATAGAAGTTTATTTGTAGCTTGAAGGGGGCGGTTCCTCCGTTCGAAGAAGATGCATCACTTGTTGGTAGTCGCCGAAGGATTTGTGCGAAATTATCCATCATCTTGTTCCTCTGTTGCGTGAGGGATTCCTCAATCAATAGTTTGAAAGGATCTCCTATCCGTCATATTTATTTTCTCCTTCCATGGGAGGTCACTTGGGCATGCAAGAGCTTCTTTCCTCAAGAGAAATAAGCTCGAGACCCAACTCTTTGTACTCCGACCTCGTTGGGGACATGCATTAAGACGACAAGGAGCAAACTGCTCTGATACCACTGATCCAGATTTTATGAGCATAACAAAATGAATACATATTATTAACAGGTGCTTAACACAAAATAATAGAGATAAAATAAAACTGGTTTTCTATTCAATAACGAAATAAGCTGAAACTGTAAAATGCAACAGAAACAAGCTTGCTGGAATGGTGGCGGCTTATCTCTGAGAAGAGATGTGATGACAACACGCATTCACAAGAAGAAGGTTACAATGAGGATTTGAAATAATTTTTATAATAATCAAGAATTCCAAAAACCTTAGACATCCAAAAACCTAACCCTAGGAGATGAAGCGCCAAAAGTCATGTGGGTCCCGTTTGGGTAAGTTAGTACATCAACTTCCCGAGGTCGTAACTTTTGCATACGATCTCCGTTTTAGGCGTGTGATATCCTGTTGGAAAGGTATCATTGAGGAGATTCATTTTGGGAGATCAATCATGCCTTCGAATATCATTGAGGAGCTTGATCCCGAAAAACCTTCATTTAGGCCCTCAAAATGGCCCTTGAAGTTAAAACTGCTAAAAATAGTAAATTGCCAAAATTGTCAGAAAACTGTTTTGAGCTAGTTGGAAAAGGTGGGTGGACACCGATATATATCTAGATCAGTCAGAAACAAGAGAAGGGCTGAATCCTGAAGATTTGAAGTGGATCTACACCATATATCTGGAGAGGAGAGCTCGATCATTGGATCAAGCCAATGTTAAAAGGTCAAATGCAGTAGTGAAGAGAGAAAGCTTCCGAAGAGTTGAAGTAGTGAGTCATGATGACATCACTTGGATGGACGTGTACACATGGTATTTGTGCCATGTGTCAGTGGGTTTTGAGCCCATGACAGGTTGAAATTCCATATGGAATGGGATGTGTGACACCCATGTGATTGGGCCACGATTCAGTCGCTAGTATTCTACCATGTGGAACCCCATATGAGCATGGTTAGTGGGACCTGAGGTTACATATAAAAGTTAAAGGTCAAAGGACCCATAGTGGCATTGATCATGATACATCAAGATCAATAGTTAGGAGGCATTGAAAGGACCCAAGTTGCACAGGAGTTAATTCTCCAAGGTAGTCTCGCAATCCAAACCATGGTTTCACTGAGGGGTTACATGTCAGCATCAGAAGAATTGTGGGATGAAAGGGGGGTTACTCCAAACCACCATTGCATGCCCCTGCAATTGGAAAATGTTAAGTGATGTGACATAATGATGTCAACAAAGGTGACATGGGAATGTTTGGAGATGAACAGTTCAGATGTTTGGATGCGAGATCCTTCGAAGTTGTGAAGTCCTGAAGACCTGAAGTTCTGGAACTCAGACGCCTGAGGTTCCATAGTAAGTGTCAGCCATCAGATGCTGAGTAGACGTGGATGGTTGATCTTCCCTACTTCACGAGTTCGGTAAATTGAAACTCTGAGAGATTTTAAGAACTTGTTGATCTAACACTTGATCATGACCCAAGGTCACGTGGGTCAGGGGATAAGAGAACATGGGCTAGTTCCTGAAAGCTATGTTAAAGAAGGGAAAAGGATTAGGAAGGAAGCAGGTGGGTTTCATCTGGTTTGAACCCGCATAAAAAGAATACTAAAGACCTGGAAATTTTTGATAAGGTCCAGCCAATATCTAAGATCTATTAGCTCAGAGAAAAGAGATCGTTGCACAAGAAGTGCATCGGAAAAGAAGCACACATTTTAAAGGATCATATATTTCTACTCAAGGATCAAAATTGAGAAAGGAAGTTGTGATTGAGAAGGTGTCGGAAATAGGAATCTAGATGTAATGGTTACATTAAAACATAAAAAGTGCCAGATATGTCTTCAGATAGAATAAAGAAGGTGAGAGAGAGACTTTTTGGTCTTTAGATGAATTTTCATTGTAATGTGTCTATGAAAGACAGGAGTTGCAATCATGTTTTTTTTTTCTAAAAAGAATAGAACAGAGAAAATTGATCCAATTGTACATTGTTGATATTGTTTCATAGTTTACTGTTATTATGTTTTTTGTGAAAGTATGATGTTCTTGGTGAGTGAATGAGTTTGCAAAGAAATTGAATAAGTTTTGAGTGCACGTGAGAGAGTCTTTTTTGACTCGAGGCTCAGAAGAGATAGAGTAGAGATTTTGTATCGAGAGTATGCATATCAAGCACAAGGAGTGCATATAGAGGGAACTTGTTTTAAGTTTGAAGGGCTCAATAAGACGAGCGTAGAGTATGCTAGGAGGGCACCGAAAATTCTTTTGGAAGATGCAGAAGGGAAGAGTCCCTTTGAGACTGATTAAGTTAAACACTTAAGGAGAAACAATGCAAGGTTGCACGTAGACCTCAAGTGTGCGTCAGGGTAAAGTTAAAATTTCATTAACAGAACCTCGCAAGGGAAAACACCATCGAAGCCTTCAAAATATTCGAAATCCTTCAAGTTAGGGAGGAAGTCAAGTCCAGAAGAATTGATGCCAAGATATTTGGCAAGAAGTCATTGAGAACTTGAATGGATGGTAGGAATCCTTGGAGGGAGAAGCACCGATAGCTGTGCATCATTAGATCAAAAGAAACTACAAGGAGGATAATGTTGAGAGTCATTCAACACTCGAAATATCAGGAGAGGTAACGAACCATCAATCTGAAGGAAGATCGAACCGTTGATTCCTTTCATTGGGAAATCGAAAGTCGGGAGTTGGGAGAACGAAAGAAATTTCTCTTGAAAATCTTGAAACACAAACATCTAATTCACGAGGAGATATGTATACCATTGAATCACGATGAGTGTGAGCCTTTGATTTGACGCACTTGAATTTCATGAATTCAGAAGTTGGAAAGGGGAAGAGAACTTCTTTCTGATTTAATGAACCATGAAGTCCTAATTCATGAGAAAGGATCCACACCATTGGATTAAGAGGTGTTGTGAGTCATTGGATCTGGATCATGTGGATTTCATAAAACTAGAGATCATAAGAAAAGAGGGGAACTATTTTTCAAAAACCCAAAACACGAATTGTCGATTCACAAGGAATTGATCTGGACCGTGGAAACCTAGAAAGGTGTGGACCATTGATCTGAGGCGAACGGGGTTCAGGATTTCGGACCTCAAGAGAAAGGAGGATAGATAATCCTTGAAGTTTGTGAAGGGTAAAGTCCTGTAGCACTCAGAAGCTAGGCCCCAGGTCATAGCTAGAAGTCATGTCAGTGGAAGTTAAGAGAAGATCTAGCACACACAAGACTCTTATTTCAGATTTTGGGGATAGAGAGTCGACGGTGATTCATATCGAAACACCTGGTACGCGAAATCCTAAAAGTTATTTTGGATAGGCGCATGGTCATAGCCGATGGTCACGTAGAGTAAGCTTGTGTCCCCCACTTGTTCTCGCTAGTGAGGTTTCTCGCAAGGCCTGTGGATTTGTTTCATGGAGGTTCTAGTAGGGAACCGAAGAGCTTCCCTAACTCCAAGAGTTGAATATCCATTGATCGGGAGGTCAGTAGACCCCGCTGAGGTGGGGGCACTACATAGAAAGTGCTCAGGGCAGGAATAATCATGCACAATGATCACAGTGGGAGCACAAGAAGATCCAGGAATCTGAGAAGAATTGAATACTTTTGGGTTCAACAAGGAAAATTTGCACATGGGAAAGAAGTTGCTGCAATTTTTGTGGCAACAGGTATGTTATGGCTCGTTGGGTCAGCCAAAGGAAATAATGCTTGCATGTTTGCAAGTGTTGTTGGTGATGTTGTTGTATAAGGAAGGAAGCAACAGAGGGCTGAAGTGTTGGTTATAAGTTTAATAAAAGAATCATGAAATCTTCTACTGCCATTAGATATTCAGGTAGTATAAAAATTTATTAATGGAAGTCATGCAGGTATGAGTTTTTATCACTCCTTTTTCATAATTGTTGAAAGGAAATTTTGGTAAGAATTTCCTCAGCCAGAGTAATTTTATAAAATCACATGATTATATTATTGAATGCATACCACTAGATGTGGTAAAGGCTGGAGGCCTGTATTAATTCAAATATTTTTATCTTCAGAATGCACACACTGACACAGTAGAATGTCATGTTAATTTGGTTATGGGGTGATAACCAAAGAATTAAAATATAAGAACTTGTTATAGGAATGAATGCCAGTAAGCTAGTCTTGTATGAGACAAGGACTTGGTTTGATATGGAAAGGTACAAATATGGAAAGGTTATGAGCCACACAAGTACTAAAATCTTCCTACTTTTAAATAAAACTTAGGCTACAACCTTTTTTCTAACACTAATGAACACCACAAAATTACATTCTTGGAGTAGTGTTTGGGTCGAAAAGGAATACGTTCAATTAATTGGGAAGACAATAGGAAGTGTGTGGAGAATGTGGCAACACATTGGCAAGAATTCCAACTCATGGATGGTGAGATACATGACTAAGATAAAGAGAATTATGTAATTCAATGCAAGGTGCACTGAATAAGAATGCATTGAGAATTGCACTCATGCATAGTAAGTGATAGAATTGTATACTAAATGCAATGGTTGAATGAGTTTTGTAAGTACATACATATATATTATTGCATGGAAATAATTGTTATTAACAATTGAAATGTTGTGAACTCATGAAGCTAAGGACATTTCAGGAGTTGATAGACATTGCAATAGGAAAGTTGCAAGCCAAGTAGTCACAGGAGTAGAGACTATAGAAATGTTTATGTTCAGAAAAATTGAAATAATAAACTTACTGTTATTAATTATGAACATGCATATGCATAGAATGATGAGTCATTCTATTTGGTTAAATTGTTTGGTAATTGTGATTGAATTGCTAGGTGCAGGCAATTCTAAGATCATTGCATAAGGTGTTGTACATGTTGAATTATGATGTACAGGAAATACTGACAATTTGTTGGTTGTATGCAAGAGAAAGCATTATAGGAAAAATGGTATGCAACTTGGTGCCTGTGGAAAACCAGAAGGATTGTTGCATTCATAATATGGAAACAACCAAGATGAATCATGAAATAGAATTTCATGTTTTGGGGATAAAAGTTGAATTCCCTTTCAAACTAATTGGAGTTCCTAAATGAATTCTTTTATGTTTTCTCATGATAACTGCATGTGGGTGATGCACATGAGATGATGTTGATTAAACTTAGAATGTTGATTACAAAGAGTAGTTTCAGAAGATGCTGATTGGAAATATCTGAGGGAAGTTGGAACTCCGAGAGCCACGATGCTCTGAGACTTCCTGATTTGGCCTGTTGTTGAAGCCCAAGGAAAGGGAGGTGTAGAAACCGATGGATTGTGTGACAGTGAAGGTGTACACTTCTGGGGTGGGACAAGCATGTGGGGAATGAACTACCATTCATTGGAGTGCTGTTGAGGTTTGGTAACTTGGCCTAGATCATGTGGATAAATATTGTGGACAGTGGCTATCTTGGGAAGCCATTGCCCCAATGGAGTCATAGCCCTGCTCAGGGGTGGAAGGTATTCTCAATCAAAATATAAGTACAATTCTGTATTTATTGTATGTTGTGTATGTTATATACATGTTATAATGTTATATGCAATGTGTGTGTGTGTGTGTGTGTGTGTATACATACATTGCATATATGCTTGCATTACCTGCATCCATGGATGAACATAATGTGTTTCATATTTCATTGGTTAAGAAATATATATACCTGATGCTAATCATGTAATCGATTGGAAAGTGATTTAGGTGGAGCAAGAAGGTGTCTTGCAAGTGCATTCAGTGTGCATATTAGACCGGAAGAGAAAACAAATTCAGAATCGAGCCATAGGGATTGTAAAGGTCCATTGGACTTGGTACGATCCTAATGATGTGACATGGGAGAATGAGGATGTTGTGCGGGAAGAATACACACATCTTTTTGAAGATTTTGGAAATCTTGCTAATGTTGTGTAAAGAGTTGCACTGAGGACAGTGAAAAAATAAGGGGAGGGGATTGTAATATCCCCTGGTACTGCCCCAATTTTATTATAAATTGTAAACATGTTTATAGGATGGTGAGCCAAGTGCATATAAGCTGGTGGGATTATGTGTGTATTAGGCCAGAGAGCCTAAGTGTTAAAGGCCATGAGCCTAATATTGTATATGTAATTATGTAGATCATTAATAAAATATAAACATCGCTAGGTGCAGACCGACCATGAAGAAAGAGTGATGGGGGACTAAGCTTCCACAAGGTTCAGTAAGGGAGGAGGCTAAGTGTGTGGGCCTAAAGGATAAGCTAGGGGGATTACCTCTAAAGGGGATAATAATTTATTATTATTTCTTGAGGCTAAGGTGGACATGTTGAGTGTTGTCCTAAGTTCCTATAAAGGGAACATGTGCTAAGTGGAACTCGTGAGGATCCAGGAAGACAAGTGTTGACTTGGGTGCATGCAGTTAAAAGATGAAGCATCAGCTGTGTTGGAGGTGCGCGAGTCATTCTTCCAACCTCCACTTGGGTTCATTGGTTATTCTTCCATCCGTCGTCTATCCTGTTTGGATCCATCATCAACCTCTATGTTTTGTCCTCTGGTCATGCATCCTAAGACTAGAGAGAACCCATGAACCGAGCCACATTTTATGTGAAGCTTGGGTATTCCATATTTGTCTGAGTCATGTGGTGTCGTAACTGTGGGTTTTTGTGGCCACACAGTTCCTGGATTGAGTGTGGCTTGCTTCCTTCTGTCATTCCTATGTGAATGAGTGATGAACCTTTAATGTTTGTCTCACTTGGCTGGAGCTGATTCGAGGAATGTGTTGAAGAAGAGGGTTGTCAGGACTGTGGTAGAAGAGGCAGGTTGCCAGGTCTGTGAGAAACTCTCTCGATGTGAGAGAGTGCACAGAGGAAGTGATAACTCCTGGAAGGAGTCCTGTAGCTATCACAGAGCTCGGATAATTCTGGTTTGGTTTGTTGCTGAAGCCCAAGGCAAGGGAGGTTTAGCAGTCGAAGGACTGTCTTGGTGACAGTGAAGGTGTATACTCCTGGGGTGGGACAGGCATGTGGGGAATGAGAGTCTTTGATCAGTGGACATAAGTGGCTCTTGGGAGAGAATCCTTCCTCATAAACT
>JZKD02S1767140.1:40534-60291 GCA_000966675.3 Picea glauca
GCTGTGATACGATGGTCTAGCCATAAGTAGCCACCATGGTAACATGAAAGCAATAACTTGACACAGGCGTTGAATTCTTGGTGCCTTCCAAGGTGTGGGATTTTCATTACATTTGATAGGGTGGACTGCACGAGGTTCATCGTCCACGGTTGGGGGATTATCTTTGAGTTCTTCCCCTTCTTCTTGGTCAGGTATTTATACGGGGCGAGCATACTATATTTATTGTGATATTCGAGGTTGAAGTCACTGAACTTCAACACTACGATCTTGTCCAACTGTGCTCGAACTGCGCGTATCCCATTCAGGAGGTACGCAGTAACCATGGTGTACTTGAAATCTCTTGGCACACTATCATGACTCACTGCGCCAGCCAGAGGCGGGATGTAATCGATCAATATGGTTGGGATCAGCTTCACATTTCTAGGTCATCTCTTTGTTTGGTTCACTTTTTTGCTAATGGTCGAGATGGTCCAGCTCCGTGAGCAGTCGACGGAGAGGCTTGCACTTCTCTCGTCGATCACGCTTGTACACCCACATACATCACTCTTTCATACATGACTCTCTCAGTCATGAGGTTGATGAGTACTTCCTTCATAGACTCTTCTAGTGTGCTAAGTTCTTCATACAAACATGCTCGTGTTTGAATATCTCGAGTTCGAAGAGTAACTGCTCAATGCAACAGGATGGATCGAAATAGTGCGATGATCACTGTGTGAAATCAACTATTCTACGGGATTAGATATTCATGATTGGAAAAATTTTTCTTGTTGCGTGGCGTAACAAGATAAATAGATAAATTTGCAATGGATCTCTTGCAATGGGTGAAAATCCTTCATTAACTTAGTTATGTCCATTATGGCGTGGTCCCAACGGTCTTGTGGTGAACTTTATGACCATAAATGTCTTTCTACATGTTCGATTTGTCGGTCTAATGGTTATACTGTTCCCAACGGCTATATTGCTTCGCCATGGCGAAGTGCCATATGATGCAGTTCTGATATCCCGAGGAAGTTCTAATTTTGCAAATTTTTCTTCTGGGAAGTTCCCTCTGGAACCTTCTGTAACTTTTCAATCTTAGATATCTTCTTACTTAGTTTTCTAGCCTTCTTTCCAGTGAGCTTCATCTCGAAATTCCTTTTTCCATTCTGATTCTTATCTTCTTTTGGAAGAGTAACTTCACGCTGGTGAGATTCTTTCCTAGAAATCAGGGGTAATACTTCATTTGTATCTGGAATAGGCACTTCAGTCTTCTGTAGGTCTTCTAGTGTGCTTCCCACTTTGACATCCAAGTCTCTGGTTTTAAATATCTTTGCATGGTTCTCTTGTTCTTCAATCAAGTGTGTGATTCTCCTAGTCATGAAATCTTTCAACTCTTGCTTCTTTTGTTCTAAGACTTCTTCTTCTTTCCTTCTATCCTAATCTCGTTCAATCCAAGGTTTTCCTAGTAACATAGCAAATGGAGCGTTGTTCTCAATAAATTTAACAATTTTGAATTCTTCCTCTATCGAAGTTACATGAGAACTCATAGATATCTGGGTAAGTCTTCCACATAGGTTTATCATCTTTCCTCTGAATAATCTTATTCCTCCCAATGAAGGAATCATAGCAGGCTCCCCTAAAATTTCTAAAGTTCTTTCTGTCATGATATTTACTTGTGTTTCCTCATCCAGAACACAGTCAATGTCGAAGTCTCCTATTCTTGTTTCAATGCACTCTTTTTCTTTGAAGATCTCTGATAAGCTGATATGTCAGTGGTCATCCAGGGTTTCTTTCATCTGTAGAAATAATTTTTTGTATTCTTTCTGGGGTTCTGTCATAATCTCAGTTGCTTGACCTTTCTCATGGTCTTCTTGTCTCATATTCATCCTTTCAACCTTAGCAATCATTCTAGGGAAATCCAATACTTCATGGTCCATATCTTTGCAATAGAGGCAACTAGGTCTTCTACCAAGACATTCCTTAGCCATATGTCCCGATATTCTAAAAATGTAACAAAGGGTTAATCCCCTCTTTCTCTTAAATGATCCCCAGCCTTTCCTGTACTACGCACTAGGATCATGGTAGCTAACCTGCAAAAAAATCTTTCTAGTATCCTGCATCCATTTGTTAATCCAAACATTCTCTTTATGCATAGGTATAACATATCTTTCACTATTCTTATCAGATCTACTCATATCAAATCTTCTTTCTTCTATCAGTGCCCTAGTTTTCAAGCTAGGACAAATCTTATCAAACATACCTAGATCCATACTTTAGAAACAAAATTTTCCACTAGTCTTATCTTCAGCAGAGCACAAAGCTTTCAGATCTAAAAATTTTCACTATTCTTACCTCTATCAGAGCACAAAGTGTTTAGATCTTACCTCTTTTCTTCAGATCGAACTTCTTTTCTTAGCACAGAGCTTCACAGATCAAGTAGAATACTACGCACTAGAGCCACAGATCTATGCACAGAGATTTCACAATTTCAGGTCAGATCTTCGCACAAAGATTCTTCTTCTTTAGTTCCCAACAGTCACAGTTTTAGGTCGAATATTTTCACAAATCTTCTTCTTCCTCAGTTCCCAGAAATCACAGTTTCAGCCCCAGCAACGGAACCATTTGTTGGCATAGGGGAAAACCCAGGGTTCAACGCTACAACAATGCACCAAACAAACCCTAACTATCGACCCTTTCAGCAACACCTGTGAAGCAGATGAAGTCTCACCCGAGGTAGAGGCAAGGGTGGTTGCAGGACTCAGATGTCTGCAACCTTAGTTGGGACACAGATCTGTTATTCTAACACTTAACAGAGAACTTAGCAGTTAACATTCACCAATATCCAGTCTCAGTTATAGCACAGTTAAACCCTAATTATTGAGTATCAGAGTATTCAATCAGATCTAAGGTACTTAAGCACTAAGCATACATAAATAAGTCAGATCTAACATCCATCCATATTATTAAGTACTAAGCATCAACAGATCTATCTATCATTCATCTATATTAAAGCACTAAGCAAGTAAACACATAAACACATCAGTACATCACACAAAGCATAGAAACACAACATGTACGTGGTTCACCCCCACCCTGGGGCTACATCCACCAACTCTTCTCTTCTTTATTATATTTGGTCAAGCTTCTTACAAGCACATATCATCCAAGCTCTACTTCACAGAAGACAGGAGATCTGCGCGCACTCCACCAGATCCTCCTTCTAGCTAGGGTACAACACCAAACCTTCACACAGTCTCTTACAGTTACTTGCACTAGCCTTGTAAGCCTCACATAGTATGCACAAATCACTTACAACTCTTGATCGCATAGATCCAGCTCTATAACTTAGCACACTGGCCTACTAGGTCTCTTCCCCCCCTTTTCTTACATCGCTTAGCTACTTATTTATACATTACAAGATAGGTATAAAACATGGGTAAACCCATGGGCCAACATCCTATACCCATTACATAATCCCGAATCCAAAAAGGGGCCCTAAAAGGGGCTAAGATCCCACATTCTTCGCTTCATCTTGCGCTCTGCCTTCGACAATCTGTCGAAGTCCCAAAATTAGGTCAAACATGACCAAGAATCCTCAAAACTTGGTCAAGGGCCAACGATATATTTGAAATACTACTCTTGAGAGATAAATATCCCTGCAGAACTTTGATTGATTCGTAAACCAAGAAAATATGACATTTCTCCTATCATGGACATCTCAAACTCAGTCTACATTGAATTAGAAAACCACTGAACTGAAGGGTCATTAGTGCATCCAAAAATAATGTCATCTACATAAACCAAAACAATTGATAAATCATCACCTTCAGACTTAATGTATAGATTATTGTCAACAATACCTTTCTTGAACCCTTTGTCTTGTAGAAATTTTTCCAGTCTATGATACCAGGCTCGTGGTGCCTGTTTCAGTCCATATAATGCATTTTTCAACTTAGAGACATAGTCAAGATTATATGTCAGTGAAAATCTTTCAGGTTGCTCCACATATACATCTTCTTTTAGATCTCCATTAAGAAATGTTGACTTAACATCCATCTGATATACTTTAAAGTTCTTATGACATGCATAGACAAGAAACATTATGATGGCTTCCAATCTTTCCACTGGTGCAAAGGTTTCATCAAAATCATGTGCTTCAACTTGTGCATACCCCTTACAGACCAATCTAGCTTTATTGTTTCAACACATATACATTATTATCTATCCTTATGCCTTTAGCCACCACTTTTCCTGAGTTTATAGACTTTATCTTACAATCTTTGGAAGTGAACACCACTTCACATCCTCTGTCACACATTTGACTTACACTAAGAAAATTATGTTTCAACCCATCTACAAGAAGAACATCCATGGCTTTTCCTTTTCCATTACTTAAACTCACCATCCCTTTACCCTTGATTTTATCTAGTTCATCATTTCCAAAGGTCACATTTCCTGTTTTTCTTTTACTTATAGATAGAAACTTATCCTTGTCTCCAGTCATGTGCTTAGAACATCCATTGTCTATATACCAGGGGTGTTTTTGTTTTTGAGCTGAAAGTACTAGACCATGTTTTTCACTATATTTCTTTTTCCATGTGCTCGCATTTCTAGCTAAGGGTTTTATCCTTGGATCTTCTTTGTAATTCTTTAGATGGAAGTTTGTAGCTTTGTGACCAAATTTATGACAGTTATAGCATTCGATCTCAATGTTCAATAGGTCAAAGTGATTGGTGCAGCTTTGTCTACTCATTAGATGTTTAGTTATATGTTTCAAAGATTGTTTGTTTCTTGATCTCCTCAGTTTCATGTATCTAAACTTAATTTGACAATTTGCAATATTATGACCAAAATTAGAGTAGTAAAAACAATAACCATGGAAGAAATTTTGGTACCTGAAGGATGGCCTTCTTCTTGGCATTTGTTGCTCCATATTCTGATATCTTTGTTTTTTATCAGGGATCATCTTTTCTTTATTAGATTTTGGTGGTAGAGTACTCACATGGTCTGATTGTCTGTTGACTTGGAACTTGATCATCTTTATTGACTCTTTGCTTTCTGGTTGTTCACTGCTTGAACCACTTACATAGCCTAAACTAGTCTTCAACAAAGGAGATCTCTATTTGCTCAGAATGTCATTTAGTTCTGTTGAGGCTTTAATGCTTGGAATATTTTGGAGATACAATGCTTTACACTTCTCCGTCTCTTTTCTGGTTTTTACTACCTCTTCTTCCAAGGCTTCACACCTTTCCTTATTTTATGATAAATTATGTTTCAGAATGTCCTCTATTTTCTTTGCCTCTTCTAATTCCACTTTTATCAGGGAAAAGTCTTCATCAGGTTTTTTACTGTCTTTCTCAAACTGTATCAGCAATTGTTTTTTTCTTTTTCTTCTTAAATATGAGTCTAGCAATTTCTTCTAGAGAACTGATGAGTTCTCCTTCCAAGTCAACCACAAATTCTTCATCATCAACATCACTTCCTGTTCTTTTATTATCATAATCCTCTTTGGCCATAAGCATAAAGTCATTAATCTTATCTTCACAAGCAAAATCATTATCTGTGTCTCCTGAAGAGTCATCATTGTTTACACATAAACTTTTCTTTTTACCAAATCTCTTGGATTTGTACTTCTCTTCACCTTCAACATTCTGGTCCTTCTTCTTATGTGGACACTTAGATGCAAAGTGACCTATATTTCCACAGTTAAAACATTTGAAGGGAAACTTTCCTGATCCTTTCTTTAGTCTTCTCACAATTTTTTCTTCAATATCATCAGGCTTAGAATCCTCATTCTTATCTTCTTTAAATGATGCTTCTATAGAGGTGGGTTTATATTTACCTATCCTCATTTCATAAGAAGTCAGAGTTCCTAGGATTTGGTCAATAGACAAAGTTTTAAGATCATTCAGTTTTTCTATTATAGAAACTTTTGGATTAAATCTGTCGGGCAAAGATCTTAAAATCTTATGAACTAAAAATGATTCTTCAATCTTCTCACCAAGACCCTTCATGGAATTCACAAGCTCCTCAACTCTTAAAAAATATTTACTAATTGTTTCATCCTCATTCATCTTTAGTTGTTCAAATTTCAATCTATGTGTCTGAAGTTTGGAACCTTTTACTTTCTCATCTCCTTCATAACTGCTAATAAGTTTATTCCACATTTATTTGGTAGATTCAAGTTGCATGACCTTTACAAATTCATCTTCAACAAGCCCACTCAAGATAACATTCATTGCCTTAGCGTTGAAGCTGAATTCTAGCTTGTCATCCTTAGAAGCTAGTACAACTGGCTTTACATAACCAGTCTCTACAACATCCCAAACATCAACACCTAAGGTCATGATGTATGTTCTCATTCTAACCTTCCATAAGGAAAACTTTGTTCCATCAAACATAGGAGGATTATTGGTTGAAGTTCCTTCATGGATTGTCATGTTTAAGCTTACTTATCTACCTTTAAATAAAAGGAACCCGCTCTAATACCAATTGTTGGAATTACTAAGACAATTGAGAGGGGGGGGTGAATCAGTTGCTACTGTGCTTAAACAATTTTATGCCTATTAAAATATTATTAACCTTCTCCAAGTGATCATCAAGATTATGCAAGACATGAACAATAGAAATAACAAACATCAATCACACATATGATATACACAGAGACATATATTTCACGAGGAAACCCATAAAGGGAGAAAACCTCTTATTCTTCGAATGATAGCCATTATTTTAAGTTCTGTACATAATCTTTCTTTGAGAACCAAATCAAAATGAGGCTACAACCTCTTCTTTAACAAGTTTCAACTTGATGAGAGCGCCAACTCTCTGGTTTCTCTAGCACCCACTAGAATGAAGCACCAACTCCCTGAGTTTTCCAGCACCAACTGGATGGAAGCACCAAATTCCAGTCACACAAGCACCAACCTGTACANTGCCTTTAGCCACCACTTTTCCTGAGTTTATAGACTTTATCTTACAATCTTTGGAAGTGAACACCACTTCACATCCTCTGTCACACATTTGACTTACACTAAGAAAATTATGTTTCAACCCATCTACAAGAAGAACATCCATGGCTTTTCCTTTTCCATTACTTAAACTCACCATCCCTTTACCCTTGATTTTATCTAGTTCATCATTTCCAAAGGTCACATTTCCTGTTTTTCTTTTACTTATAGATAGAAACTTATCCTTGTCTCCAGTCATGTGCTTAGAACATCCATTGTCTATATACCAGGGGTGTTTTTGTTTTTGAGCTGAAAGTACTAGACCATGTTTTTCACTATATTTCTTTTTCCATGTGCTCGCATTTCTAGCTAAGGGTTTTATCCTTGGATCTTCTTTGTAATTCTTTAGATGGAAGTTTGTAGCTTTGTGACCAAATTTATGACAGTTATAGCATTCGATCTCAATGTTCAATAGGTCAAAGTGATTGGTGCAGCTTTGTCTACTCATTAGATGTTTAGTTATATGTTTCAAAGATTGTTTGTTTCTTGATCTCCTCAGTTTCATGTATCTAAACTTAATTTGACAATTTGCAATATTATGACCAAAATTAGAGTAGTAAAAACAATAACCATGGAAGAAATTTTGGTACCTGAAGGATGGCCTTCTTCTTGGCATTTGTTGCTCCATATTCTGATATCTTTGTTTTTTATCAGGGATCATCTTTTCTTTATTAGATTTTGGTGGTAGAGTACTCACATGGTCTGATTGTCTGTTGACTTGGAACTTGATCATCTTTATTGACTCTTTGCTTTCTGGTTGTTCACTGCTTGAACCACTTACATAGCCTAAACTAGTCTTCAACAAAGGAGATCTCTATTTGCTCAGAATGTCATTTAGTTCTGTTGAGGCTTTAATGCTTGGAATATTTTGGAGATACAATGCTTTACACTTCTCCGTCTCTTTTCTGGTTTTTACTACCTCTTCTTCCAAGGCTTCACACCTTTCCTTATTTTATGATAAATTATGTTTCAGAATGTCCTCTATTTTCTTTGCCTCTTCTAATTCCACTTTTATCAGGGAAAAGTCTTCATCAGGTTTTTTACTGTCTTTCTCAAACTGTATCAGCAATTGTTTTTTTCTTTTTCTTCTTAAATATGAGTCTAGCAATTTCTTCTAGAGAACTGATGAGTTCTCCTTCCAAGTCAACCACAAATTCTTCATCATCAACATCACTTCCTGTTCTTTTATTATCATAATCCTCTTTGGCCATAAGCATAAAGTCATTAATCTTATCTTCACAAGCAAAATCATTATCTGTGTCTCCTGAAGAGTCATCATTGTTTACACATAAACTTTTCTTTTTACCAAATCTCTTGGATTTGTACTTCTCTTCACCTTCAACATTCTGGTCCTTCTTCTTATGTGGACACTTAGATGCAAAGTGACCTATATTTCCACAGTTAAAACATTTGAAGGGAAACTTTCCTGATCCTTTCTTTAGTCTTCTCACAATTTTTTCTTCAATATCATCAGGCTTAGAATCCTCATTCTTATCTTCTTTAAATGATGCTTCTATAGAGGTGGGTTTATATTTACCTATCCTCATTTCATAAGAAGTCAGAGTTCCTAGGATTTGGTCAATAGACAAAGTTTTAAGATCATTCAGTTTTTCTATTATAGAAACTTTTGGATTAAATCTGTCGGGCAAAGATCTTAAAATCTTATGAACTAAAAATGATTCTTCAATCTTCTCACCAAGACCCTTCATGGAATTCACAAGCTCCTCAACTCTTAAAAAATATTTACTAATTGTTTCATCATCATTCATCTTTAGTTGTTCAAATTTCAATCTATGTGTCTGAAGTTTGGAACCTTTTACTTTCTCATCTCCTTCATAACTGGTAATAAGTTTATCCCACATTTATTTGGCAGATTCAAGTTGCATGACCTTTACAAATTCATCTTCAACAAGCCCACTCAAGATAACATTCATTTCCTTAGCATTGAAGCTGAATTCTAGCTTGTCATCCTTAGAAGCTAGTACAACCGGCTTTACATAACCAGTCTCTACAACATCCCAAACATCAACACCTAAGGTCATGATGTATGTTCTCATTCTAACCTTCCAGAAGGAAAACTTTGTTCCATCAAACATAGGAGGATTATTGGTTGAAGTTCCTTCATGGCTTGTAATGTTTAAGCTTACTTATCTACCTTTAAATAAAAGGAACCCGCTCTAATACCAATTGTTGGAATTACTAAGACAATTGAGAGGGGGGGGTGAATCAGTTGCTACTGTGCTTAAACAATTTTATTCCTATTAAAATATTATTAACCTTCTCCAAGTGATCATCAAGATTATGCAAGACATGAACAATAGAAATAACAAACATCAATCACACATATGATATACACAGAGACAGATATTTCACGAGGAAACCCATAAAGGGAGAAAACCTCTTATTCTTCGAATGATAGCCATTATTTTAAGTTCTGTACATAATATTTCTTTGAGCACCAAATCAAAATGAGGCTACAACCTCTTCTTTAACAAGTTTCAACTTGATGAGAGTGCCAACTCTCTGGTTTCTCTAGCACCCACTAGAATGAAGCACCAACTCCCTGAGTTTTCCAGCACCAACTGGATGGAAGCACCAAATTCCAGTCACACAAGCACCAACCTGTACAACAAAGAACAATGGTTCTCCCTTGCACCACCCTACCAAATTGGTTTTTCTGGATGCAAACGGATGGAAGCTACAACTCCCTGTGTTCAAGCACCCACTTGAAACTCTGAGGACAACAATCCTCCCTAGCACCACCCTACCACCCTGAAATATAAATATTTTCTTTCTGAAAGTTATTACAGTGATACAGTGTTTATCAATGGCTTACCAGTCTCATCACTATTTTGCTACACTTCTCTGCTCTGATGCATCAGTGTCTTGCTTCTGCTCGCATCTTCTTGTGCCCACCCTGTTCAACTTCTCATCAGCCTTTCATGCTCTGTGCACCCTCTTCATTCTTTTCACTGCGTCTATAATCTTTCCTTCAAATCACGCACTTCATCACATGCTACACCCATGCATCTCACCCAAAAAATCATACCAACTTATCTGTGCTACATCAATTTCTCATGCCAAGTGCTCTACGTGATCATCATTCCAACTCTTCATCTTCTCTGGCGGTTATGTTGGAACTGTTCATCATGAGTGCCCGTTGTCCAAAGATTCTTTGGATTCTATGGAATTTATCCTGAGGTTCTTTGGCTTCTCTTTCAGTTGCAATTATTCATCTTCTCTAGTAGTTACAGTCAGTCATTTTTCGGGCTTCTTTGGCTTCTAAGCCCCTTCCTTCATGTGACCACCGGTGGTGACCATAGGCCTATTCAAAAGGTGCTTTGTGATCTTGGTCTAGCGATCTCTAGCTCCCCTTTTTTTCGATATGAACTTGGGATATGAACTTCACATGATCACACGATTGCAAGAGCATCCATAGGCGGTTTGAGGGCAACCCGCTTTTCGCCCCGAAATTCACTACAAAGCTTCGCGTATGCCTTTGGTGATACTGTGGTTTTGATTGCGTCCCGCTCATGAAATATTAAGATCCAAGCATGTTTTGACCCTGCAATGCGATGGGACCATCGATCTCGTGATATTGACAGTGCTCCTGAACGGACTGTTCAGATTTGATCTTTCATGATCTGTGGATCAAATCCAACCTCCCTAAATCAATGAATGTGATTTATTTTGTGATCCAGGCTTCAGGAGTTTCAAATATCAAACCCTTCTTTCATCTATATGCCAATATTCCAAAGTCAATGATCTGCGGACACCTATCCTTCTTAATCGATGGCTCTGCCTCCACTTTGGAATTTTGACCTTTCAACCAGATCAACAATTTTGTGTCCCCTTTCTCGATCAACGGTCGAGATCTCCTTTGGGTCTCCGAAATTCTAAAATATCAAATATCGAAATTACGCTTTAGATCAGATGACCCAGATGCAATTTGGACGATCCAATGCTTGAGGTCTTCTTTAGATGATCTGACGACTGAGATTTGCTTTGGACGATCCGATGGTCGAGAATATATTTCGGCTCTCTGACTCTCCAGACTTCAGAGATTTCAAATCTCAAACTGAAACTCTCGAAGTGATTTATCCAGAGCTTAACCTCCTCACATATTTAGACCTGAAACTAATGTTGTTCATTGATAATGATCTTAGATCGATGGTTCAATTTGTATGTGATGCATCTTTGCCTTGGTTTAGATCCAATGACCCTCCAACATTGATTATACTATCCTTCCACTTTAGAAAGATCTGACGGCTAACGAAAATTTGCATAGTTAATATCTCAAATCTTTTACCGTGCTTATCCTATCCTCCCACTTAATTTGATCCGACGGCTGACGGGTATTCAGATAATCAAATTCTCAACCATTTGGCCTGCTTATCCTATTGTTCCACTTAAATTGATCCAATGGTCATGAAGACTCTCGAAGCAGATCCATGATCAAGGATGATTGTGGAACAACAACTTGTGAGTGATTTAACTCGTCACCCAAGCTCCACAATTTGAAGTTGTGCATTTTTTTGTGATTCAACCACAATCGTCGATCTTTGAAGCTATAAGATCTGACGGTCCTGACTAATTGTAGGATTGGAAATAGCACGACATTTAATTCTCCTTTCGATATCCACAATCTATCCCTGTCGTTGATTTGGCGGTTGCACATCTGACGGTCAGGACTTAATCCGACTTGATCTGATTGTTTGTTAGATCAACCACAATCATTGATATTTGGGTTTATGATATTTGACAATCTAGACCAATTGCAGGATTAGAACTAGCGAGTTGTTTGATTCTACTTTCTCTCTCCGCAATTCATCCCTGTCATTGATCTGGCTTGCAGATCTGACAGTCACGATCCTCCTCTTGAGCTTCTTTGATCTCTGCATACTTTTCGCTTCTCCTCCTAATCTTATTCTTTTCCTGTTTTCCATTGTCGATGTTGTTCTTCCCGTCAATGACAAGCACACTCTTCCTATGAAACATGCCAACATAATGAACTCCATAAAATTTCCATTGGGAACTAACTTTGAGACTATCTTGAGACACTCTTGCCTACCTCTTCCTATATTTATGTAGGATTTTCTATCCTATAGGTGGGGCCATCTTCTAACCATCTCATTAGACCAATCTTTGAAATTTATCTCTACACTTAACAAGCTGTAAATCTTCAGCTATTGGGAGAACTGACTGGTTTCCTATATTTTTTATTGTGAGGTGTCACAATACTTAGGTGTGGGGGAGGGGTTCATGATTTGACAAATGATAACATTGCCTAGAAGAAGTGAATCTTTGTAAAAATTTATGTGTATTGATTTCGTGATACAGGTTATTACATCAGTAGTCATTTTATTTCTTTGAAATGATAATTTCATGTGTGTTATAAATTGTTGTACATATCTTTAACAGACCACTTTGTTGGTTTATTTTCATTACAAGTGTTCACTGCGGAATTGAAATTACATGTCTTATGCGAGTGGATTGAGTAAGCATGATGGAAAAATCAATAATAATGGAATACTCTGCCTCTGCTCCTAATCATTGTGATTGTCAAAACCATTCCAAGAATGCAGGCCATCCATTACAAGAGGTAAAAATGCATTTTTCACAGAGGTACCATATAGAGTGCCATATGAAGTGCCATATGAAGTGTCGTATGAGGTGCCAAACGAAGTGCCATATGAAAAATTATACCAGCAATTGTCCACAATTTCAGGTAACCAGGAATCAATGGCATTTATTTGAATTAGTTCATGGCAATTAATATTGAATGATAAAACTTGGACATTTTTATGATCAAATTTCTAAGTCAAAATACTTGGACAATGATCTAACTTCTTATCATTATGATTTCCCCCAAAACATGCCTTCAAATTCAAAATCACTCACACATGGAAACTCGTGCATGCATATGTGCAACCGTTTCACCCTAGGCGCACTCAAAAATGGAATTGGGTTATCCCATTATTCCTCACACTCACCTCTACTCATTTTTGTTCTCCCCTGTTTTAAACAAACTCTCCCTCTGCTCATTTCAATTCACCTTTGTCCACATTTTCGCTTGGCCCCTACTTAATTGCGCTCAACCTCTGTTCAAATCGTGCCATTCCTTGGCCTAATTGCACCTATCCCTTGTGAATTTCTCCCTCTGTCCATTTCTTCACACCATCACAATGCCCAAATGGTATGAATCGTCTTCCTACACAAACCTCTTCGCCATCCTTGAGTTTTCATAGTGCAGGGAAGTATTTTTGCATGCAGGTTGGGGGTCATTTTTGCCCCACTTGTAGGGCCATGATGATGGAATTTCAATGCAATTTTCCCTTAGTTTTGATGGGAAGACATCGCACATGGGGTATCTCACCTTTGGGGTCTCGGAGGAATCCATAGCCACAACCACAAAGCTTCCAAGAGTGGGGGATAGATGGTTTAAAAACCACTAGTTGTTGGGATCGAGCTATAACAAGATTTTTAAACCAAAATTTGAAAACATATCTGGAGATAAAGGATACTCCAAGGAGTGTATAAAAGAGGAGATAATCAACCCTCTCATATTCATCACCAGGCCGATCACATGTGAAGGTAGATATTCCACCTTTAAATCCTGTCACTTTCGATTGTTATCTCACTTTCAGTTCAATAAACCATTAAATTTTCCCTTCTACTTTTTAAAGAGCTTGGAGAAGATGCCCTCTCAAGTGAGGAAGAATGTAACCAACCGCCACAACAACCTCTTTCACTATGGCCTTATCAAACTTCTTGTTTTAACCGAATTGGAAAAATAGGGGAAAACTTGGGATGAGTTCATTTACCAATTTGCAAACCCTCACTTGACAATCAAGACTAGCAACAATACATTGGATCTAAGGACTATTTCTCCATCCAAACCCCACTCTCCAAGGACTCCAAACCCTCCTGCACAAGCCATTTCTTTACCAGAACAAAAATCCAAGAATCTTGTTGATATCCTTGCATCCTCATCGGGAAAAAATACCAAGAAGCCTATTTCTAATCTCCATATGCCTTCAATATCTCTTGATCCTACACCCAAAAAGTTACAAGAAGTAATTCAACAAGACTTTCCTATAGTTCCCACAAATAGGAGAGGAGCTAATCGATTTCATAGAGGAGTTCTTCGAAAGAGTACCCATGATTCAAGAGGGAAACCTTATGCAAAACCCTGACTACTTTGGACCCTATCCAAGTGTCCTCCGATCTCGAGAGTCCTCACAAAATACTTAGGGAAGCGTTTATAGATGAATTGAAGCCTCAAAGAAAGAAAAAATCCGAACCTACTTCTCCTCATCAACCTCCTATTACTCCTACCTCACAGATTCCTACCCCAGATCCTAAGACTGATCAACACTCTACATCTTTCAAGGGATCTAAGCCCTCCTCCGAGATATCTAATCCTGCTCCAGCCATGGAGAAATTACAACAAGAGAATTCTCAGTTGTTGCAACAATTGGAAGATAGGAAGACTTTGGACATGCATCTTCACCATGATAATGCAATCCTTCAAGCAAAGGTGAATTCCCTTCAAAGGTTGGTTGATGAGATGACCAAAACCAACCGCAACCTCAGGGCATAATTGAAGCAACATAAGAGGCATAAGACAAAATCTTCATGGAAAGAAGGGGAAGCTTCTAAATTTGATCCTTCTCAGCAAGCTTAGTCATGAGGGGAAATTCATTTTTGCTTGCAGTGGGACCTACAAAATCTTAGGTGTGGGGGTAATGTTGGGCCCGCGATATGGTTAATTTAATGATGATGATTAGATCATTTTTGGCCAATATTGTATGTGCATTTTCCCATTTTGAATATTTTTGAAGATTTTTTGTGTTAAAATCATAGTGGTTCATACCAGGTATGTATGATTGTGTTTTATGATGATTTTGAGCATAATTCAGCATGTTTTAATGATTCCAGGAAACTAATTCGCATTATGCGTGTCACAGGGAAAAATCGCATGTTGTTTTTGCATCCAACACTCCATCCGGTACTCCTCTGGCACTAAGTCCAGTACTCCATCCAACACTCAGTCCGATACTCCATCTGGCACTCCATCCTACACTAAAACCATGGGAAATTTGGTTGTTATCATATCGGCAGCCAGCGATGGGCGAATCAGAGACATGGGTTTTGTTTGTGCTCGTGGCCTCCAACTACTAAGCTTCTGACAACTCGATTTGGGTTGTTATGTTGGGCGATTATTGGCTCGCCTTGTTTCTAGAAGCCACCGGCGGTTAAGATGCATTGAATGAGATTTATTGTTTTTAGAGGAGGTCGACCCTTCCAGTAGTCGATCTCTCAGCTCGTAAACTCTAAAAATACCACCTCAGTGGTTAGACAAATAGTTAGGAGAGAAAAAGGATAGTTCAGCTCTGTTTTGTCATTTTCAGGCATATTTTGCTAAAACTGTGTAAAAATGTGTTTTTATTTTAATGGTGAAATTGTGTTGCTTGAGCTCGTGATTTATCATTGAGGAGTAGCCACGACATGCTACGGGGCCCACCAACAATCTGGGTGAATAATTAGTCAATTAGCTTGTGAATTTATATAGTGTGATCATCATTTCATTTCTTTCATGTTTATGAGTTTTATTATGTTTATTTACAGTGTAAATTGTTGTTCATAATTTAATTGCTTTAGTTCAGTTTTTGCAGGTTATTATGGAGGCTAGTGTTAATATGCAATGACCTTTTAATTGATAGGAAACAAACTTGCAAGTTTTAGATACTAACCCTTGTGTATAATTAGATGATAGCTAGATTTTGTTTATGCTGAAATAGAGTTTAAAAACAAAGTCAAAACAAAGTAGTTAGTTTATGGTTTCTTTGGCAAGCTTCGGTGGATGGATAGTTGTAAGTTTTAGTTTTCATTTCCAGTTTGCTTATTTGATTTCTATTTAAATTTGCTTAGCTAGTTGTTAATTATTTTTCTCATTTAATTTCTTGTCATATGTTGAAATAGAAATAGGATTTAAGTTATGTCTTTATGAGTATTTTCCTTTTGCAATTTAAATTGTTAAAATAGGATTAGTTTAATTTATTTCATGCAATTTCTTTTCTAGATATAGGTTGCAATTTTAATTTGAAGTCTGATTATTAAGTCTAGTTTTCAGTTATGAATCTCTAAGTAGTATGAATTTTCTTAGTTAGCATAGAATGCAATTGAATTAAATAGAATAGTGTTTTCATATTGTTGATAATTAGTGCATAGATCGAATAATCACATGGATATGCAGGGTAGTTGATGTTGCTTCTATAATGGCTAAGTTCTCATTGGATTGTCTAATTCACACTTTTCACTTTGATATCGAAGTCAATATTGAGTTTATCCCTCTTGACCTATCATTAATTGTTAAATGCTATCGTGATATTATAAGACACCGAAGACATAACCATCAACACTATATTTGAGTTTTGTTGTGTTTGTAGATTAGAGAATAGTTTCTTGCTTTGGTAGAATAGTTTTCTTTTCATAGATTAAAGAATAGTTGTTGATTACTTTTATTGTCATGATGCTTTGAATTTAGTAGGTTAACATTTCCTTTCATAAATTAGAAGTGATTGTGAATTTTAATTTAAGAATAGAGTTCACTTGCTTATTAGTTTGAATAATTGCTTATTGAGTAATTTTGATTAGTTTACTTGTTGTAGAGGTTATCATAAGTTAGTTAGTTGATTGCTTGCTTATTTACTTGCTTTGATAGGGTAATTGCTTGTCTATTTACTTTCTTTAATAGGATAGTTTCTTATTGAATTTGAGTGGGTTAATTAAAGTAGTTGGTTGTTGTTATTGCTTATTAGGTAGATTGAATAGATAGTTTGCTTTTGCTTCTTGTCATGATTAAGTTAACTTGCTTTAAATAGGGTTTTCATTTTCTTTCTTAGAACAATCCATCGATCATTTGTTCAAAGGTTACTTAGGGTAAATAGTTTAAGTTTCTTGATAGGGTTTGATCATTAATAGCCTTTGCTTGAATAGATTAGTTCTTAGATAGCCCATTTCTTTAATTAGACTATACTACCTCTAGCCTTTCTGCCTTGGCACATATAGTGCTACAAATCTAAGATTACTTACCTCGGGTTGACAATTTAATTGAGGGTTTTTAGTGTTTTTTAGTGCATATAGAACACCCATCACCTATGACTCTGTTATTTCGGCCATGGCTTCCTCTGCTAAATAATCTCATCCTGTATGCAGCGTTTAGTAGCAACTAGCTTCTTAAACAAACCATACATGACATCTCTTAATATGAAACAAACTTTGGCTCAACAATCACATTAGACCCGTGCAATCCAATCCATAAAATTCATTTAATAATTGTCAATGAGCAGGTGGTGAATAAGGGTTCTAGAAGATCTGAGGGGGTTGTATTGAGCGAAAGAGTGATAAAATGAAAGGGAGTAAGAAATGATTAGTGCTCAACAATTCATTAAATAATCGACTGTGCAACAATAACGAAAATCATATCATATGTGATCCATCTCTGTGTTATTTCTTAATCATTGTAATACATAGTTTTTTAATTTAATTTAAGAACATGGCGTGCAAAATGAATCTGGGATTGTGAGGGGATTTGTATTGAGTGAAAAAGTGAGAAAATGACAGGGAATTTGATGGATATTGTTCATAAAATAAATCAACAATCATAACTTTGTATTAAAATCAATCCAAAAATCACCAACATTCAGTGTTCCTCGATTGTATACAAAACTGCTTATTGTTTCAATAATTAAATTTCCCAAAATTCCTCAATTCATAACAATATGAGCAATCATAAATTATAAAAAAAAAATTCCATTCAACAATATTGTTTAACAAAATGTTGATCCCTTCTTCATTTTTTTTTAAATAATCAAAACATGCACAACAATATGCTCAACATTTATCCCTAATAATCCATAATGCATCATGATAACAATCAACATCCACTGTTTACCAACCAACAATCGGGCCCAATTAAAATATACATAGGTCTCTTTTCAAATGTGAACAAACTTCAAAGCATGCTCGATTATACACAGGTCTTCATCATATCAATCGAAAAAATATTGAAATGAAACAACAACCAACCCAAACATAAACCCCAACCCTTATATATGTGGGTATAACTTCTTTTAAAACAATTGGTAGTCTACGCGATGTTCCAATATAACCAACCATATATGAGAGAAAATTACTCGATTGACACATAGGCATCATTTTTAAACTTGTCGGAACCCTGATCGGGCTCAGTAAAATTCATACACAGGTGTCTTCTTATGCAATCAAGACCATGCTGGATAAAACATATTAAGAAAAACCATAACGAGTAGGAAGAAAACCCTTGACTGTATGCACCAACTCATTTCATTATTATTCAAAAAATTTTATCATACAAGGACGAGACAGAGAATCGATGAGAGAGCATGTGTTAAATACCTCCATAACCATTTAACCGATAACCAATTCTTGAAAACCCTAGAAGGTGCACAAGGAGAGAAAATATAGTTAGATTCCAAATCAGGCTTTGTAAAAATCAAATGCAGGGAGGCAACAAGACCCCATTTATATTTTAAACAAAAACAGAGGGAGTTGACGGTCTTACGGGCATTATATCTATTTCACCATCGATTTACAACCATAGGCCAAAAAAAAATTTTGAAACGAACATCAATGAGCCACACAGCCCCTCGACTTATTACTCTAAGCCTTGGACATAACCAATACTTAACACCCAAGGAGAGAAAATACGGGCAGAGTAAAATAACCCAGTGCACACAGGTGCATCTAAACTTGCAGAGAAGAGATGAGAGTTAACTTAACAGTGGCGGTTATTTAAAAAAACACAGAGATATAACATATTTTTCCAACCCTTAAGATCCAAACAACTTGCCAACAACAACAATGAGGACACACATGTCCTTTTGACAAAACGCCAAGATATAACTTGTATCAATCCATAACCACACAGGCCTGTATTAACGTTAGGGGCCAACCAAGACTGGATCTTGGGATACTTCAGTGAAAAGACAGTAAGAACGGGCCATCACCCACGACTCAGGGTTTGAAGAAAAGAACACAACAACTGTTGACAATTTCTCTGCGTCTAGGTAAGGCTTACCACCACAACTAAGAGGAAATGAGTTAACCGATAGTCATACACAGAACAAGAACCCTCCATTATCAACCCATAGCCATATTGCGCCATTTTTACTTATTATTCCACAGAGACCCATCATGAAACTACACTAATCGAGCAAACAGCCAACGCGCAACTTAAAAATACCCATTCCTTTGCTTGCAATTCCAAACATTTTATAGTCATAATAGAGAGCCATAACAACACAATTATACACAGTTGAAATTCTCAAGAACACATAGAATCCAAGCATCACTGAGCCATCATTTGGTTCATACAACAAATAATACATCATGGATGGAGAGAACAGAATCATACATGTCGGCAGAATGCTTAAATGGCAAGTTGGTCGAGCCTCCCTTCCAAAAAACCTAAAAACGTGTAGCTTCACAACCAACAAAGCGAAATTGAAACAATGGAGAAATGCTAGGGTGACGAGCGATAGGGAAAGTATGGAGTGACGTACAGTAAATGCACGTCGCTTCCATCACCTGGCCCCATTCAATTCGAAGTATGAAACAACCCAATAAGCATCACATTCACTAATAATCAAACCATATAACCAATGTGTATTCAATTCCAAACCATCGTGAGATCTGAGATGATATCCATTGCATAGTGTGCCA
>JZKD02S1767140.1:75101-89002 GCA_000966675.3 Picea glauca
GCCCGTCAACAAATACCTATTAACAATGCTATATGCACCTCCATTCAAATCTAATGAAATTCACATAGTCCATTAACCAAACAAGTAGCATAATAGTTAGGAATATCACTAGTATCCCTTAACTCTTTCATTCAAAACTTGCATATAGTCTTTTATTATAGCTCAAATACATAGTTTCTTGCCTTTTGTTACACTTTAGGACCTTTTCATAGTTTTTATTTTCTTTTTTTTTATCATGCTACTGTTAAAATATCCCTTGCATATATGTGGCTAGGTAATCGATCATAAGAATTAGTAACAAGGTTATATCATAGAAACTGTAATAACATACTCCTCATAACCATAAAATTGTTCTGTGTTGCAAAAATCATTCCACAATAATGCATTATCCACCTATCATCACTCCAAATGAAACCAAAACTCCATCGTAAAAAATGTAGGACTGTGTAGGCAACATCAAAACAATAGAAAAACATGTGTAATATGTATATCCTTGAGCCTCTAGTCTACAAGGGGGTCCCACTTACTAGTATTATATTATTAGCATAGTTAAATAATAGCGCTTTAGCAATACTTTGTGGGCGTAATTCATCGTTACTATTTTTAATCATCAACAAACTGACGACTCCATAGGGAAACATGTTTTCAATAGATTAAGAACTCAAAATGTCTGGTTTTGCAGACCAAGTAACATCAGATCAAGAAGATATAAATCAAAATGATTATGCAATAGGGGGAAGTGAGCAAATTTAAGGGGAAAATGACCGAGAATTTGGGAATAACTCATGAAAAGTGTTAAGTGTGAGGGGGTTTATCCCTGTAAGCATAATCATTCAACTAAAAAAATGTTCTTGACTTCAAGGAGAAAAACTTTCTAAACTTGCTCTTTTGAATCTTGAAATGGATGAAGAACAGGAAAGCAAAAGAGGGATAAAACCAACTATCTCATAAAACAACAGTGGAAGAAGATAACAATTTCAATGATGCTTTCAAGGGTAACATCATGACAACTGTGTAATCTTGATTGTTATTGATTAACAATACTTTGCATAAGCATTGTTGTGGAAAAATTGATCCAACATTTTATTTTGACAAGAAATGAAGTCAAAAAGAACAAAAAGCAAGAAATGTCATAGCAAAAATGAAACCACAAAATTAAAATAAGCCAAAATGAAATGATATAAAATGTAAAAGGAGAAATGAAAACTACTAATGTAGAGGCTTAAATTAAATGACATAAATTGAAAAACAAAAATGGGAAACTAGAAATGTAAAAGCAGAAATGAAAAATTACTAATGTAAAAACAAAAATGAAAAACTACTATAATACAGAAACATTCCATACAACGTTAAAATTTTCAAGTTGGTTCCACATAATGATTTAAGTGAGAACTGTTAGTGTTGTAGGAAAACAAACTCTCTTGTAAGTCCTTTAGAATGTAAGAATTTGTGCCCAAGACAAAAGCGATCTTAAAAGGACCCAACCATAATTTTTGAAACTTTGAATACCTTCCTCTATCAGCATGAGTTGAATCCCACAATAGTGCCTTCTCATTGACTTTAAATTTGAAAGCTTTGACACTCTTGTTGAAATATTTTTTAACAGTCTGTTGTCTTCTCTTTATATTATCCAAGGCAAACGTCCTTTGCTCCTCTAAATCCAAAAGTGCATTCATTCTTTGAGAAACATCAGAAGAATTTAATTCTTCGACCTACAACATTAACCTTAAAGAGGAAAGTTCTAGCTCAGTAGGAAGAATGGCTTCTTGACCATAAAAAAATTTAGAAAGGAGTGCAACCAGTGCTCACCTTAGTGGTATTTCAATCTTCCCAAAGGGAGTAAGTTAGGAGACCGTGTCATTGGCGAGGCTTATCTTCAATGAAACTTTTGATCATTCTTACCAGATTTTTATCGATAGACTCGAACTGCCCATTTCCTTGGGGATAATAAGATGATGAGGTAAAATGTTTAACCCCCAACTTAGCTAAAAATTGGGTAATAATTTCCAAAGGAAGACCAAATTTGGAAAAAATATTATTTTCAAGGAAATAAATCACCTACTCATCCTGCGAATGTTTAAGCAGGACAACTTCAGCCCATTTTGTAAAATGGCTTATGGTTGTCAAGATAAAGTCTTGTCCTACTGAAGACGAAAGATTAATAGGACCAATAAAGTCCAAACCCCATTTTGAAAAAGGAAAGTCTGGGAGGACAGGTTGTAAAGGCATGGTTGAAAGACGTTCTTTCCCAACAAATTTCTGGCACTTGTCACAAGATCTTGAAAAAACATAATAATCACAAAAGATTGAAGGCCAATAGTATCATTTTCTAATAATATTAAAAGCAATAGTTTTAGTAGAAAAATGACCTCCTACATGAATAACAAATTTGAAGAACCATTAGTTTCTTGCAACAATTTGTGTGCTTCCTCATTGTTTACACAGTGAAGCAACATACCATCGGCAAATATTCTAAATAATAAGTCTCCTATAATGACGTATATAGAATATTCGAGACAGATCCTTCTTCTTTGATGAGTGTCTAAGTTATCTGGACATCTTTGATTTTGCAAATAGTAAACCAAATTTTATACCAAGGATGTTCAAACACAGGAAGGATTTGATTATCAATGTAGAAAAATGTTGATAGAGAGCTATCTTATTCATCAATTTCTTCACTAGTTTCATCATGTTGAGATAAGTGAAGGGCTAAGTCATGTCCCTTGATGGTGTTAGAAGTCACGATAGCTAAATCATGCTCCTCGATCTTGGAAAGCCAATGTGCAATCTTCCTTGAAAGACAAGTTTGTGAGAAAAAAAACTTGATAGTGGGTAAAGAGACTTTTACCAACATGTGCTTACCTATGATGAAGTGGTGAAAATTTTCAACATATTTAACAAGAGAAAAAGCATTATTTTCAATAAAATAATATTTAAACTCATCTTTAGACAAGATTTGACTCATGTAAGCCATTGGTTTTTCGTTACCTTGGTCATCACATTGCATGAGGATAGTAGAAACTCCTTCCTCTGTGGCATTAGTATATATCATAAATTATTTCTCAAAATCCGGCTTTGCCAAAACTGGTGTGGAACTGATTTCTTTCTTGATCCCTACAAAATAATTTTCGACATCATCTGTCCAAGAAAAGGAACGATCTTTCTTAAGAAGATTATGAATTGAATTGACCATTACAGCAAAATCAGGAACAAACCTACAGACAAAGTTAATAACATCCATGAAAGCTTGAACCTCATTCTTGGAAGTGGGAGCAGGCAGATTTATGATAGCAGCAATCCTTTCAGGATCAATGCTTATTCCTGAATCAAAGACAATGTGTCCAAGGAGCTTGCCCTTTGTAACACCAAAAATATACTTAGAAGGATTTAGAGAGATGCCAAATTTCTTGCATCGCATGAGAACTCTTTTAATATGACCAAAATGACCTGATCGATTTTTAGAATACATGGTTAAGTCATCAAGATAGATCTGAATAATCTTTCCAATCAAATCGTCAAAAGCTATTTGCATATCCCTTCATTAGATAAGACAAAAGGCATACGTTCATAATAAAAAGTGCCCCAATGAGTAATAAAAGTGGTTTTATATGTATCTTCCCTTTTTACCTTGATTTGATTGTAACCAGAAAAACCGTCAAGTAAGGACATCATCTGTGACCATGCAACTTGTTGCAAAATCATTTCCATATTAGGGAGAGGAAAGTGATCTTTAATATTATCCCTATTCAGTTCGTGAAAATCTATGCATAATCTGATTTGACCAGTGGCTTTCCGAACGGGAACCAAATTGGAAACCCACTCAGAATAATTAACTGGGAAAATGATCGAATCCTTCAAGAGTTTTTCCAACTTCTTTCGAATAGTTTCTTCCAGTGCAGGGTTAATGGGTCTTTGTTTTTTCCTAACTGGTTTTATTCCCTCCTTGATAGGAATGGAAGTTGTATAAGAGTAGGATCAAAACCACGAAGATCCTCATAAGACCAAGAAAAAACATCTTGAAATTCACGAAGCAGCTTAGCGAACTTCAATTTTTCTTCATCAGAACATTGAGCACATATTTTAACATTATTTGGGGACTCGAGTGTTCCAATTTTCAAGGAAATGGTTTCACCCACTTTCCTCTTTGACTCCTCTTCATTATTTTTTTATTTTTTTCCTACATCACTCGATGAAAACGAACTTTCTATAGGAGTCAAGCCTTTAGGAATTTTGTTATCTTCCATCGATATAATCTCCTTAGGCTTACAAGGTTCATTTTGAATGAAAGAACATATGCTCTCATCATTAGGAAAGACCTGCCATGACTCTATGTTGTTAGGGATGTGCGGATGATACAGATATTGAAAGGTACAATCATGTCTTTGTGGAAGAAGTTGTTGAGTAAGAGAGGCTGCAAAAACAACTAACATGTAAGCCATTGAGTTCAATTCTATTTTAACATGAGTGATGTTGAAATATAATAAGTTCGAGACAAGTGCCCAAATAGTTTGGGTATAACGTTTCATTAACTTGTTTCTAGGAGAGTATATTTTACGTACAAGATTTACAACAAGTTTGGAATCCCCAAAAACTGTAAGGTGACCACAACCCATATTATAGGCATTTTCAATGCCTAGCAGTAACGCTTCAAATTAAGTGACATTGTTTGTGCAAGCAAACTCTAACCTATAGGAAAATTTATGAATCTTACCCACATGAGAGTACAAGATAATACCATCTTTGTTTCCTTCATTAGAACATGAACCATCAAAGTGCATATGCCACATCCCATCCTCTAAGTCGATTTTTTCCAAGGTAGTGTTTTCCTCATCTGCAAAGATGGAATACACTCCTAGGTCCTCCTTGATATAATTCAGATTAAGTTGTGGGATGATTTCTATTTAAGGTGAAATTATCCCCTCTCTTAGGACTATGATGTTTTACCATAATAAGAAATGGATAAGTGTGTCTCGTCGAGTGAGAGGTATCCACCTATCAAATCTTGCCAATATCTTCCTAATATGATTTATTAATTACTCACTGGCATATCTATTACCTAAATATTAAGGGTTGTCCTTATTTTAGGATGCGCACACAAAACCAAGGTCATGTCCTTGATTTCACCTATGGTCGTTTGTTGTAAACTATTATAAGAGAGCATGCTTCTAGCATTTTCATTTGTACAATACAATCCTAGCTCTTCCATAATAATTTTCGACATCACACTTGGGCCCGAGCCGTCGTCAATGAGACAACAATGGACAATATTATCCATAATATTTACAGAAATATAAAACAGGGGGTTTTTTACATGGTGTCTAAAGTTATGTACACCTACTTTATTTACAGACAAATCCTCTTCATCAATCTCTTCAAAGAGATTGGATACTATGGAATATTTTCCTTCCATGAAATTTTTTAGATGCTTATGTTGCTCAGGGACGATAACCATGTCTAGGAGGATAGAATTTGCTTTGATGTTGGCCAACTGATTTAGAATGTTGTATTTGGAAGAGGGAAGAGGGGAGGTAGTCCCTTGACTGTCAGGAGCCTTAGGAACCTAAACAGTAGCAGTTGGTGAAGATGAGATTGGGCTAGAAGAAGTACGAGGAGGATCATATTTTCTTTTTGGAGCATAGGATTTATTCCTCGTATTTATGATCATGACATCCTCTAGCTCTGCAAATTCTAGGAAAACAATGGTAGTTTCATGTATCTTACCAAATATTTTATCTTTGGCACTCTTCTTTACCTCGCATGTACTTTCCTCATGGTGTTCCTCGCAAAAGTTACACCAACTACGAGGCATGATAGATTTAGGCTGAAAATTATTTTCGTTTGGACTTCTAAAGGGGGGTGTAGAAGAAAATGAAGCTCCAAGGGTAAGAGAGGAGACATTTCCTTTCCGCTCATATGCTATCATTTGATTATTCATGTCTTGTACAAGCTGTAAGAGGGTGGACATGTCTGTTTTTTTAACTGAGTCTCCCTTAGGAAGACATGTTCTTTCAAGTGTGCAGAGAGGAACCAAGGTTATCAATGGCCTTTTCCTCAAGCCTATGATGGTAGGGGGAAGGTAATGCATTATAATAATGCATGAAAGCGGCTTAGTTTTGAGGGCGAATGAGTTTAGGGATTTGGTTGTATAATTTGGTGAAACACAAGTTGAAGGACTTGATAGTCTCACCATCCTTATAGGCAATGTTATTGTACTCCCGTAACTTCTCGGTTGGGATTTTGGATTGCCAATAGGTAGATTTGAACCAATAGAATAACTCCTCGCAAGTAGATAAAATATTAGGAGGGAGATCAAATAAATCGACCGTAGCCTTCCCTTCAAGGGAATTCACAACTAAGCACATACAAGTATCATTTTCATTTGCTCCTATGTTGTGACAAGCATTAGAAAATGTCACCAAGTGTTCATTCGTAGTGAAAGTGTTATTCACTGAAAACCTAGGAAGATGCTCTTTGAATTTAGGAAGTGGATGAGTAGCAGGTGCTAGGTTAAGAGGGGAGGAAACATGCCACGGGGTAGTTGTAGTATCTTCTTCAAACTGAAAAAGCCCATACTTTTTAATGACTTTGTCGGGGTTTGTAGTAGATTGGACAAGGACTTGGTGACTATATAAGCTACCAATCACTGACGAGGCTGAATATTGAGATGAAGAAGCACCTCCATAGCCACCACTAGATGCCATCTTCTAAATGATAGGTAAGGGAGAGAAAGATGAACTAGATGAATTAGACAAATTTCTCCTTAGAGCACTTTGTTGGGTTGATAAAACAATGTTCCTTCTTCCTATTTCAGCAATAGGATTAATTTATGGTGATAAACCTCTTCTTCTCCTAGAGATATGAGGGTCAAAACTGTAGGAAAAAGAAAGCTATGGTTGATTCCTAGGTTGTCTTTTCCTATCTTCCCAACGTTCTTGGATACTTATGTCTTGTTCAATTGCTTCCCATGAGCGATTAAGATCAACCTAGGTATTAGCGGTATCTAAGATGGTATTAAACAAGTTTAAAGAAATGTTGGTCTAATCTTGACGACCGCATTCAATATTGGGCTGCCTTGCAACAAGTACAGTCATGAAGAAAAGAAACAGTCAAAGGATCAATATCAGAAATGTAAATATATTCAATGATAATCAAGCATAAAATGAACCAGAGAGATATGGAAGATCTCCCCAGTATGGTCGCCAAATAAATGTTGAGGAAAAGATATGAAATAATATCACTCAATCATTTTCAGATCTTGTCTAGATAAGGCAATATAGACGAGAATATCACCCTATGTTTATAGCCTCAAAAATTGTTTCCTAATCCATAAGTATTAGTTACAAGGGCTTAAACTGATTTTTTTAAATATAAGATTGTTGTAAAATTAAACATTTTTATATAATTTTTTTAATATAACAGATGCAAAAGTAAATGTGGAGACAAAAGAAAAAATACCAAGTCACATATTAACACAAATGACATAGAATAGCAATCGCTTATTTCATTCCAAGAAATCAAAAGAATCGTTCTCTTTACAAAACTCCCTGAGGGAGTTTGGACCAAAGTCAAACTTAGGTGTCCCTGATGAAAACCATACAAAAGGACTCTGATAGGAAGTAAAAAACTGAACTTTAAAAGTTGGATCAACTTGCCACAGATTTCTACCCACTCGACTATGCACAATATCCTTTATCAGTCATGAAATTTAATTCATAAATAGACAAGTCTACACAGACTATCAAAGATAGATCAACACCTCCAAAAACAAGTGTCTGAATGATGTAATTCAACTTTGAATCTTGTTGTCTACAATCAAACCCTGTTGTCATAAAAGAGAATTAGGATTTTAATGAATTGAATAATGAATGAAAATTGAACTATCTCAATAAAACTCAAGAGAAAACCTTAGTATGATTTCTCCTTCTATTCGCCCTTTGTTCTTCCTTCTCATTTTGTTTTTATGCATCCCAAATTAGTTGAAGTAGTTCAACTACCTCTTTTAGTTAAGTTAACTAAAACTCAACTAACTTTTAGTTAGGGGAAGAATTAATATAATAATAATAATAAGGGTCTTTTAATAAATAATAACTAGTAGGTGGGACCCCTTGTGACTCCCTTTAGTTTCTTAACAAAAATAAACATAACTAGTCAATCAATCAAACACATCCCTCTTTGTGGCTCCCATAATCATTCTCATATTTTTAAAATTAAATATCAATGATATTTTAAATCATATCCAAACATATAATATCCAAAATATCCAAAAATGGTATGTTGTCCAAAAAATTCAGCAGTGAATTGTTCTCAACAAATCAATAATAAAATGTACTCAAAAACTATATTTGCCACTTTGGGAGGAAATTTTCATTTTTTTATTGTTGTCTCCTTTTGATTTTCTTGAATTAGCCTTAGGCCATGTGGAGCCTTGAGGCTTGATATCACTGATAACATGAGAACAATCATCTCTCAAGTGCATGCAGGATGAAACAGATTTGGTTGAATCACTTGAGGGAGAGGAGGGGCAACAAAAAATTTTCCTTTGTCATGCATGTGGTGGGATTTGGTTTTAAGTCTTTTTCTTTCATGGGAGGATGGTAAATGTGAGTGTGCAGGGTAAATTTGTACATTTGGGTTAACAGGTGGAGGAGGAGCAGGTAGAGACAAATTTGGCCAGCCACGATGTTGGGAGACTACTGGATGAACAATCTCCTGCCATCCATCATTCTTGGGAACTTCAAGTTGCAAAGAAATATGAGGGGGCACTGGTCTACCAGGGAAATGATGGGGTTGGAAAGGAGGCCTCTCTGGTCTAGGTTGGACTACTCGTTGTCCAATACAATTGAAAAATTAAGCTTGGAAGAGTTGGTTTAACGCTTGTGTATCTACATCAAAATGTATCAAGAATATTGGCCTTCTAGGCCCTCTTTTCCAATTCCCTTTTCCAATGTTATTTCGGTCATGGATTCCTCTATTGAAGAAGCCCATCCTGTATGCAGAATTTATTAGCAACTAGCTTCTTAAACAAACCATACATGACATATCTTAATATGAAACAAAGTTTGGCTCAACAATCACATCAGACCCATGCAATCCAATCCATAAAATTCATTTAACAATTGTCAATGAGCAAGGGGTGAATAAGGATTCTGGGATATCTGAGGGGGTTGTATTGAGCGAAAAAGTGATAAAATGAAAGGGAGAAAGACATTATTACTGCTCAACAATTCATTAAACAATTGATTGTGCAACAATAACAAAATCATATTAGTTTTTATCCATCTCTGTGTTATTTCTTAATCGTTATAATACATAGTTTTTTAATTTAATTTTAAGAACAGGGTGTGCAAAATGAATCTGGGATTGTGAGGGGATTTGTATTGAGAGAAAAAGTGAGAAAATGACAGGGAATTTGATGGATAATGCTCATAAAATAAATCAAATAAATCAACAATCATAACTCTGTATTAAAATCAATCAAAAAAGCACCAACATTCATTGTTCCTCGATTGTATACAAAACTGCTTGTTGTTTCAATAATTAAATTTCCCAGAATTTCTCAATTCATAATATTATGTGCAATCATAAATTATAAAAAAAAATTCCCATTCAACAGTATTGTTTAACAAAACGTTGATCCCTTCTTCATTTATTTATTTATTTATTTATTAAATAATCAAAACATGCACAGCAATATGCTCAACATCTATCCCTGATAATCAATAATGCATCATGATAACAATCAACATCCATTGTTTACCAATCAACAATTGAGCCCAATTAAAATATACACAGGTCTTTTTTCAAACATGAACAGACTTCAAAGCATGTCCGATTATACACATGTCTTCATCATATCAATCGAAAAAAACTTGAAATGAAACAACATTCAACCCAAACATAAACCCCGATCCTTATCTCTGTGGTTATAACTTCCTTTAAAACAATTGGTAGTCTGTGTGATGTTCCAACATAACCAACCATATATGAGCAAATAGAACTCGATTGACACACATGCATCATTTTTAAACTTGCCAAAACCCTGATCGGGCTCAGTAAAATTCATACACATGTGTCTTCTTATGCAATCAAGACCACATTGGATAAAACATAGTAAGAGAACCCATAACAAGTAGGAAGACAACCCTCGACTGTATGAAACAACTCATTTCATTCTTATTCAAACAATTTTATCATCTAAGGACGAGACAAAGACTCAACGAGAGAGTATGTGTTAAATACCTCCATAACCATTTAACTGATCACCAATTCTTGACAACCCTAGAAGGTGCCCGAGGAGAGCAAAGACAGTTAGAGTCCAAATCAGGATTTTTCAAAATCAAATGCAAGGAGGCAACAAGAGCCCATTCATATTTTAAACAAAAACATAGGGAGTTGATAGTCTTCTGGGCCTTATATATATTTCACCATCGATTTACAGCCACAGGCCAAAAACCAATTTTGAAACTAACAACAATGAGCCACACAACCCCTCGACTTATTACTCCAAGTCTTGGACAGAACCAATAGTTAACACTCGAGGAGAGCAAAGACAGGTCGAGTAAAATAACCCAGTGCACACAGGTGCATCTAAACTTGTAGAGAAGAGACGAGGGTTAACTTAACAGTGGTGGTTATTTAAAACAACACATAGATATAACATATTTTTCCAAACCTTAAGAGTCAAACAACTTGACAACAACAACAATGAGGACACACACATCCTTTTGACAGAATGCCAAGATACAACTTGTATCAATCCATAACCACACAGGTCTGTATTAACGTTAGGGGCCAACCAAGACTAGATCTTGAGACACTTCAATAAAAATATAGTAAGAACAGGCCATCAACCACGACTCGGGGTTTGAAGAAAAGAACACAACAATTTTTGGCAATTTCTCTATGACTTGGTAAGGGTTACCACCACGACTGAGAGGAAACAAGTTAACCGACAGTGATACATAGAACAAGAACCCTCCATCATCGACCTAGATCCATATTGCACCAATGTTTACTTATTATTCCAAAGAGATGCATCATGAAACTACACTGATCGAGCAAACAGCCAACATGCAACTTAAAAATACCCATTCATTTGCTTGACATTCAAAACATTTTATAGTCATAATAGAGATCCATAACACCACAATTATACACAGTCGAAATTCTCAAGAACACATAGAATCCAAGCATCATTGAGACATAATTTGGTTCATACAATAGACAATACATCATGGATGGAGATAAAATAAGCATACATGTGGGAATAACACTTAAACGACGAGTTGGACGAGCCTCCCTTCCAAAAATCCTGAAAACGCGGATCTTCAAAACCAACAGAGAAAAATTGCAACAATGGAGTAATGTTAGGGTGAAGGGTGATACAGAAAGTATGGAGTGACGTGCAGTAAATGAATGTCACTCCCATCACCTGGCCCCATTCAATTTGAAGTAGGAGACAGCCCAATAAGCATCACATTCACCAATAATCAAACCATATAACCAATGTGTATTCAATGCCAAACCATTGTGAGATCTGAGATGATATCCATTGCATAGTGCACTAACCAATTTAGTTTACACGTTAACCCTTGCCACAAATCCAAGAAATAATACCTATTAACAATGATATATGTGCCTCCATTCAAATCTAATGAAAATTCACATAGTCCATTAACCAAACAAGTAGCATAATAGTTAGGACTATCACTAGTATCCCTTAACTCTTTCATTCGAAACTTGCATTTAGTCTTTTGTTGTATCTCAAATACATAGTTTCTTGCCTTTTGGTACACTTTAGGATCATTTCATAGTTGTTTTTTCTTTGTTTTGATCATGCTACCATTAAAATATCCCTTGCATATATGTGGCTAGGTAATCGATCATAAGAATTAGTAACAAGTTTATAACATAGCAACTGCAATAACATGCTCCTCATAACCATAAAACCGTTTTGTGTCACAAAAAGCATTCCACAATAATGCATTATCCACCTATCATCAACCCAAATGAAACCAAAATTGCATCGTCAAAAATGTAGGACTGTGTAGGCAACATCAAAACAACAACAAAACATGTGTAATATGTCTATCCTTGCGCCTCTAGTCTACAAGGGGGTCCCACCTACTAGTATTATATTATTATCATAGTTAAATAATAACGCTTTAGCAATACTTTGCGGGCATAATTCATCGTTAGGATTTTTAATCGTCAACAACGTCCATCCACGAAAAACCCTGAAAATAACATATTTTAAATTTCTGATAACTTTAATTCCTGGACTTTGTTTCAGATGATTGTTTATTTAAAATTATGTGTTTTATGTTGGATCATGTTGTCATTGATGCCAATGGTTTGATTGATTGATGTCATTGATGGATGTCAATTTATTGATTGATGTCAAAGGATTGATTGATTGATGATTGATGTAATATAATATGTATTGTCCTTGATGAGAATGCATAGATGAAAATGGGTCAATGAGTTGTCATTGATATGATGAAGATGGATCAATTAGTTGTCATTGATACATGATGAAGATGGATCAATGTGGTTTCATTGGTATATGATGCATTGTTGTAAAAATGTATAGATGACNATCACCATATGATAAATCAGGTCTTGGATACAAAGGAGAAGATACACATGTTGAAGCAAGCACCTCAAAGAAGCATGAGGTAAATCCATCAAAGAAGGAACACAATGTTGCAAAGCAACCATATACACAAGGCAAATAAAATTTCAAAAGAACAAAGCAAGGAAGACATCAAGAAGCTATTCTTGGGACACCAAAGCAAAGGTTTAAAGTATTTTTCATGGGCATTGTTATTCATGTCATGGATATGGTCACAAAGCTTTTGAATGTAGATCTTATGAAAGGATATATAATGGAAGATTTTATAACACCATGAGGTATTGGAGATGTGATCAAGTAGGACACATTGTTATTCACTGTAACACTATGATATGTTACAGTTGTATTGGATTTGGCCACAAATCCCATGAGTGTTAGAACACAAGAAGAAAGTCCATGATGAGAACTTCAAATAGCATGGCTAGAAGAAGGAATGAAGTAAGGAAGGGAGACATATTTGAAAATATGGATACTTAGAGCTCAAGTTCTGAGGAGCAGGGACATTTACAAAAGTGGGTGAAGAAGACAGAGCAGCCAAAATGGAATGAATGATTAAAGGGAAGCTCAAGTAATTCATATATTGAAGCATACATGGGTGACAGTGGTATCAGTCATGTACATATGTAGGATGACCTTGTATAGGTCACGTACATGTGTGGGTTGTTGTGTAGTAGACCACATATATGTGGTAAAGCCTTGAGAAAAAGGCTATGCACATGGATTGAAGCTTGATGTGATGGTATAACACTTTGTTGCAGGGTCCAACATTGTTTGTTGCAGGTTCTGACACTATTTGTTGCAGGTTTAAATGTTCATCTATTGGATTATGTAAAATAAAATATCGAGTGCATGACACTAACCCATGAGTATGGATTGATGTTGATATGTTGGTGTACATGGCTGGTACATATTTGAGTTTCATTGATATATCTTATGATGTATTATTGGAAGCATATGTTGATATCATGGTGCATGCATTTTTCATGTGGATTGGGATACATATTGGGACATATGGTTGGTGAGTTGATGAGGTGAGCATGTTGTACATCATTGTTGATCTATAATTGATGCATGATTGGTACTTTTCTAGTATATTGGAAGAGGCACCTACTAGCAGTTTGATTGGCACATGTTTTATGGAGGATTTGGCATACATATATGGGATTCATCATTTTCTGGTATTGGTGCATGGTAATGTACATGTTTGGTACACTCATAGATGGCATATGCTTGATGATACTACACCATTGGTACTACTTGATTATCA
>JZKD02S1767151.1:14388-31702 GCA_000966675.3 Picea glauca
GACTTTAGTGTGATTGTCACACTGATACCCACATTTTTCTACGCTATCGGTTGGAATGTTATGCTGAAATATGCACATTTCTACATGACCTGTACTGGAATACCTATGTTTTCCTCTACTACTGAATCTAATTGTAGTATGACTATTTTCCTGAAATCTATCCTTCAATTTTAGTCTATTGGTTATGGATCTATTAAGATCTCTTGCAAATTTGATAGATCTTGTATCATCTTCTATGGATCTGAGATACAACTTCCCTTCATAGCATGAACTTTGATACCATGCTCAAAATGTCTTACTCTAGCACCTAGGTATCTTGTTATCTAGTGTTTCATTACCACAAATCAAGTTAGCAGCTCATAAATAAAAACATTGTTGGAATATTCAACTCAAACAAATCTAGCAGAAGCAAAATTGGAAAACCAAAAATATCAATCACAATACAAAAATATATTATGCCCATCAACCAATATTGCCATTCAAATAACTTCAAATATTACAAGGGCTCCCTTACTAGGAAAATGGCCCAAAGAGAAAATAATCAAAGTATATCAAAAACTCGATTGGCTTGATACCATGAAAAAACTTATGTATGATCCTATATGGAAACAATACGACTATTACACTGATATCCATATTGTCCTGCACTATCTACATGACTGTAATGTTGAAAATTAGGCTGACTACGTGACTGTACCATAATACATGTATTGTTTCGCGGTGGTTGGTCCTTATATTGTATGGTTGTTCTCTCTCTTCCTTTGGCCTAGATCTCTAGATGAAATTCCTTCTCCACCTATCCAATATCTCCTTGAATCATAGTCCTTCATGATCCAACTCTCTATGTCTAAGATCAATCTATCTCTATCAATCTGACAAAGTATGTTTTTTCCTCCTTCACCCTAGCCTTTCTTTTATAACTTTGAGTTATGACTTAACCCTAATCTCCAAAGTGATTGACAATTGAGATTACTTCTCACCTCATTTGAGATCAACGATTATTATTTAACTCACTAATGATAATTAAATCATTTCATTAAATGAAGCTCGACTTACTAATTAAAATCACTTTACTTTAATAATTCCTTTAATTAAAGTAAAGTCAAGGATATAAGGGTTTGGATGATTTTCACACGTCTAGACACATAGACCTATGTGGAAATACATGTCCAATGCTATCATGCATCAACAATTACCCATGTGTTTCTCTACTAGGATCTCCTTTAGAATAATTATGGGAACCAATCATCTTTTTTGCATAAATTTCTTGGTTGATCAAATTTTTAATCCTAGTCCTGCTAATTTTTTAGCTTTGGACTAGGGCCCTGCTCCAACTTTGTTGAAAAGTAGAACTGGTGATTTATCTTTGAGTCACTTAGTTTGGGTAACCTAAACACTAATATGATTATCATCATGGCAGTATATGGTACTCTTACTTCATCAAAGAAAAATGTTGAAATCATTAGGGAATTTGGAATTACAAATCATCCATTTTAAGTATTAGGTTGAAGCATATGAGAGTCAGTTGGAAAAATTTGAATTTTTCATCCTAATTAAAATCAACTCATCACTTAGTATAANGGAAAATTATACTAAGTGATGAGTTGAATTTTTCATCCTAATTAAAATCAACTCATCACTTAGTATAATTTTCCTCAAATAATATTATTTCAAAGAGATTTGTAATTATTATCTTTTATTTGTTATGATGGAAAAATAATTCGATTTAAACAATTATCTAGTAATTACCTAATATATCAATGAATGGCATATGTGTTTTCCTCTTGCTCATTGGGACTTTGAACATAATACCTTTCCACAACTATATGTTACTTGTTAAAAGGAATAAGTGGGCAAGGATTAAATACTTATTTTTCAAGAGGAAATCCATGATGCTTGGTCAATAACTGCATTAATATTTTTCATAATTTCATGTTCTATCCATATAGTTTAAGCATAGATTATCTTAACAAAATTTACTCTTGAAAAAGTTTGTCTCTAGAAAGTAACTAATTCAATATGGAATTCCCTTTTGTTATGCAGGATGGAAATAACTTAGAACGACCATCAATGGGGAAATTTCCTTTTCCTAAGGGTTTGAAACATATGACAACACATGGAAGTATCGACCTAAACTCATATGCTTGGGTTATTCAATAAGATTATGGGAACTAATGGGTCATTCTTCTCCCACCGACCAAGTAGAAATCCTGGCCAGTGAGGGGGGGAAATGGAAGAACCAGAGCCAAGGTGTTATTTTGAATTTCTTGGAGGGTGATCTGGATAGTTTATGAGTTTTGAGCCTGTTATTGATTAGATTATTAGCCTTTCTTCTATACTTTCTTAGTTTTTATTGTCTCAGGATTTGTTTTCACTTGTGTAGTATTTTATTTACTTACCGTTACTATTTTTGGAACCTGTTATGGTTTTTTAACTAGGATCGTCTCCAAAGCCCGGGCCCGCCTTTAGATTCTTTACATTTACTATACCCTATGTTTTATTGCACCTTATTGATTTGTCTATTAGTGGTAAAAATATCTATTGTTTCCATCTTTGGAAACTGTTTCACTTGATGGTTGTTGAAGGTGCGGTCTAGGTGTCAATTTTTCTTTGTCTACTTTTGAAACTTCCTTAAATATGTGTCACTCTCCATTATGGGGTCTATTGATTTGGGTGGTGGGAAGAGTATCTCTCTAAAGGAATCCACCATAACCAAGAGTAGTGAGCCTTTAATCCTACCATCGACATTAATTGTGATTAATCACTCCTCAAAACCTGTCGTGAGCCCAAATATTTACCCTTTTCTTCCTAGGCCTTTGTGTTCCCCCTGCTTTCAGTCCCTGCCTCACGTAACCAAAACTCTTTCCATGCAAAGAGGTTATCCTCCCAGTCTACAAAGTTTCACAACTTATCTTCTCAGAATACTACCAGGTTGACTCCTAAACCTACTGGTAGAAAAAGAAGACTCTGGAAACCCAACAAGGTGCCGAGAAAACTTGTATTGGAGTCGGATATAGGTTTAATGGAAACCTGTCACATGGATCTTTGTGGTCTGGTAGACCGATTTTCCTACCATTACCTACCACAAGAACCTATCCAGGATTGGATGGAAAAGACCTGGAAACCTATTTTAGGTTACTCGCCAAAGGTTTTTTTCCTGGAAAAAGGTTGGTTAGGATTTCTGTGTCGGTCTCCTGAGGATACAGTGACTTTATTGGCTTCACGTTGGTCTTTTGGTGCTAGTAGATTAATGATTAAAATGTGGTGAGTCTCTTTTGATCCACACAATGAATATTTCTCTAAGAAACACCTTTGGGTTCTTTTACCAAGGCTCCCACTCTATTTAAGGAATGAAAGTGCTCTTAGAGATATTGGAGATACTCTGGGTTCTTTTATCTATGTTGATAGTTTTTCTCTCAAAGAAAAAGATAGAAAGATGGCTAAAGTACTGGTGGAGTTAGATATCCATGGCGGCCTGCCAGAAACTTTGGATATTGTTTGGCACGAAAGAAGGGAAAAGAAACATTTAGACTATTTGGGGATCTCATTTAGATGCAATCGGTGCCACTGTACGGACCATTTGCACAGAGAATGTAAATTTTTGGAGGATGTGGAGGAGACTGATGAATAACTTGACAACTGGGACATGTTGGACTGCTCACCGAAGGTGGAACTATATGGTAAGTTTGACCCAAGCTTTCGGACTGAGTCAAGGAACCAGGAAGTGTCACTGGAGAAGCTCTCAGGTAAGCTAAAAAAAAATTGCTCGTATTTGTATGATTCCCTTACTTTGTTGTAAAGGGATTTTCTGGATTCTTCTCTAGGTTTAGATTATATTTCTAGCTTTAAAGCCAAGTCTTCAGTAGATGATATGGTTGTGGTTGATAAGTTATGTAAAAAGTCTTATGTTTTAGACTCGGGACCTAAGATCCTAACTGGAAAAGAAAGTGATATTGTGGTTAATATTGGTAGTAGCTCCCCTACTTTAGGCATGGATGTAGAAGACTCCCTCTTGGTATCTAAGCACCAACCGACGTGGTCTAGTTCTGCATCACCTTTACTATTTTCTTTTGAAGTAAACCTCCAAGGTTGTAGGGAATCTAAACTTGATGATGAAGCCCTTTTGGAATTTTTTGATAGTCTTCTTCCAACTGGGAGGTACTTAGATGCCCCCATCCCACTCCCTGTCTACCTTGGGAAAGAGATTATAAATGAAACTGTGGGTGGGGAACAAGAATCTTCCTCCAAATCTCTTCTTGTAGGCAGGGATAAGGAATATGCATGGTCATGTGGTTTGGGCATAGAAATATCTCCCATAAAAACTAGAAGCTCACGAAAAAAGGTGGGTGGGGGAACCGATAATTCTGAGGTGAAGGATATATCCACTGCTGACAATGGGGCACTTAGAGCGTTGAAGGCCCTAGTAAGGGAGAAATAATGATATTACTTTCCTTAAACATTAGAGGGATAGGGGGATCCCTTAACGTTGTCGTGTTTCGTAGGGTTTTGGATCATGTTCGACCATATATCATTTTTTTACAGGAGACTCTTGTGGAGGAGCATAAAGCCAAAGGTTTTGTACAGACTTTTCGTCGGAATTGGGTTTCAAGTGATGTTAGTTCATTAGGAACTTATGGGGGTTTACTAGTGTCCCAGGACCTGAATTCATACTCTCTTATCCCCTCCCTGACGTGCGGGGGTATTTTCTTGACTGGCAGAGTTTTAACCACTCATTGCCCAATTTCATTACTCAATGTATACGGTCCTTGCATGGAAAAAATAACTTTCTAGGATTCTCTGGTGGGTAGTGGCATTCTCTCTGCTGACAATTTGATACTTGCTGGGGATGTGAATACAAATCTATCATTAGAGGAATTGTGGGGTAGTACTAATTTCTCAGTTTCTATGGCAGATCACCTCAAATCACTTTTCTAGTCAAAGAATTTAGCGGATATTCGACTAGATAGGATGGTTCCTATGTGGCGAAATGGACGACAGGGGAACTAGGCTATTGAAAAAAGATTGGACAGATGCTTAATTTCAGAAATCTTAATAATCTCAAAATATTGTTATCATTCTTGGGTGGAATATCTGTTTATTTTAGATCATGTTCCAATCGTTTTTCAAATGGATTTAGTACCAGTCAACAAGATTTATCCCTTTAAGCTCAATCCGACTTGGTTATTGGATGTTGAATTTAAGTCCTTAGTAAATTTGATATGGAAGGAGAATAAGTACTTATCTGAAGAGGGTTCTCAGTGTAGATTGTTCTGGAAACTAAAAGACCTTAGACAACAGGCAAAGATGTGGTCAAAAAAGAAAGAAGAACTCTTAGTCAAATGTATGGAATCCCTGGAAGCACAAATCAAAGAAATTTTTTTAATTGTTGTGGAGGATAACACAACTATTGAAAAATAAATATTACTGGGGAATCTTGAAAAGGAGAGAAATAAAATTCTAAGTTACAATGAGGAAAAATGGCGCCAAAGAAGCAGAGCGATATGGATCAGAAGTGGTGACTCAAATACAATTTGTTTTCATAATTTCGCAAGTCAGAGGTGCATACACAAACATATCTGGGAATTAACTGATGAGTTTGGTGAACAATGTAAAGGATAAGCAGATTTGAAGAAGGCAACGACTCAATATTTTAAATTTTTTTACAAAGCTCATACAGACTCATTTACTGTGAAGAAAATTGAGGTTACAAATCTATTTTAAAAAATGGTACAGGATGAGGATTTAAATTTATTATTAAAACCAGTTTCGGTTGATGAAATTAAAAAGGTCCTTGAGATTTTTAAAAGGGATAAGAGTCTGGGCCCTGATGGCTGGACAGTGGAATTTTTCTCTTTTTTTATTTATTTGGTAAGCGAATATTTGGTCCAGATGGTGGAGGAATCAAGGAAATTTGGGAATATTCCAGGTTTCTTAAATTCTACTTTCTTGACTTTGATACCTAAAGAGAATAATATGTCCTCTTTCAGAGACTATAGTCTGATATCCCTTTGAAATCTTTGTTACAAATTGATATCCAAAGTCATCTCAAATAGGATTAAGCCCATTCTGTCTAGTAAGCTTTCAGAAGAACAATTAGGGTTTTTGGAAGGTCGCAGGATTCAGGATGCCATGGGCACAGCTTTTGAGTGCTTTCATATCATATCAAAGAGAAAGAATAGTAAATCTTTAATTCTTAAATTTGATTTACGCAAGGATTATGATTGTGTGGGTTGGTATTTTATTCATATGGTGCTCATCCAAATAGGTTTTGAATCCCAAATGACTAGATGGATTATGAGTTGTGTTACTTCCCCATATTTTTTTGTTCTCTTCAATGGGGAGGCTACATACTTTGTCAAAAGTGGGAGGGTCTTAAGATAGGTCTATCCTTTGTCTCAACTACATTTCATCTTGGTAATGGAGGCTCTCATCCTTTTATTAAAAAAGGGCAAAGTGAAGAATAAGATATCAGGTGTCAAAGTCTCTAGTATTATAAATATTCTACATCTCTTTTTTGTAGATGATGTTATAATTCTGTCAAAAGCTAACCTCACTGAATGGAGGGAGATATATTATCTCATTCTCCTGTTTTGTAAAGATATAGGGTTACAGGTTAACTCTTCGAAGACTACAGTTCACCATTAAGGAATGACAGATTCAAAGCTGGCTCCATTAAGATCATTACTTCCGTTTAATTTCTTGGCCTTACACTTAGGGTTCAAATATCTAGGATTTCACTTGAAAACAGGACCACCAAGGGTGGTTGACTAGTCGTGGCTATTAATTAAACTTGAAAAAAAGATTGGAAACTGGTGCTATAAATGGATTTCATTGGGAGGCAAGTTTATTTTGCTCAAGACGGTTCTAGAAAGCCAATACATTTATTGGATGGCAGTGGAATTAATTCCAAAATTTATTATTGCCCAGATTCATAAAATGTTCTTTAAGATCTTGTGGAATGGAAATACTACTTCTAGTCACATCCATTTATGCAGTTGGGAGGTTTTATTCCGGCCAAAATCAAGTCCATTTTTATTACTTCTAGTCACATGCTCTTCCAAAAAGGTATTAGGCATAACATTGTGATGGATAAATACATAAAACACTCTGATGTGATTAAATGGTTCAGGTCGAAAAATTTCGAACACAGTTCAGCTTCAAGGATTTGGAGAAATTTGTTAAATTCAGTCCATTTGTTAACTCATTGGCATAGATGGTTACCGAGATCGGGGGAAAAAATTCTTATTGGACGAGACTATATCCTATGAATGGGTGAAAAATCGTTATTGTCACGGGATCTTCGTGATCATCTATCTAGGAAGGAGATCAAACTGATGGCCAATCAAAAAAATCCAAAGGGGATAAGTGATCTTTCTGATAATTGGTTATGTAGTGTTTCTTTGGATCTAAATGGTATACTTGCAGAGGAATGGAACAACTATACAAAGGGCCTCTCATCAGTTGGAGTTATCCTTGGTGAAGAAAATGATAAACTTATGTGGGCGGGCAGAGATGCATCAGATAAAATTACTGTAAAAAATATCTATCTAGCTCTAGTTTCTACTCTAAAGTACCAACCTGTGGGTACTTGGATTCAAAAAATATGGAAGTGGGATATCCAACTAAAGATAAAACTCTTCACTTGGTTGATCATTTCCCAAAATATTTTAACCTAGGATGGACTTCAAAAAAGAGGACGGGAAGGGCCCAGTATATGTATTTTTTGTAAGAGGAACTCATAAAATTTAGAACATTTGTTCATTGATTGCAATTTTAAAAAACATTTATGGGCAGTGATAAAGTACTTGTTGAACTAAAAGAGGAATTGGTTAGGAAAGCATATTTCTGATTGTTATTGTCAATGGATAAATGACAAGTCTGTTTTACCAGATATAACAGCCTTAACATGTTGGTGCCTGTGGCTCGAAAGGAATAAGTGTATTTTTGAAAATAAGGCTCCGTCAGTCCATTCAGTTCTATACAAGATTTTGGGACTGTTCAGACCAAAGAATCCCCCCTTACCCCACTGCACAACAAAGGAATGTTTTATACAATATGAAGAGGGATCCTCCATTGCTTTTTTCGACGAGGCAGCTAGAAGTGACCGATCATCCTGTGGAGCGGGAGGGGTAATTAAATCTATTGATAAACTTGTTTATAGGTGGCATTTAAATTGCGGTGGAGGAACAAATTCCAAGGAAGAATTATTGGGTATTTGGGGTACCCTTACTTTAGAAAACCATCTTGCTATTCATAGGCTGCAATCCTTTGGAGATTCCAAAGTGATTATAGAATGGATTAATGACAGGGGAAAATGGATATATGCTCCATTGAAGGTTGGAAGAAACGCACACAAGTTTTGTGAAAACAATTCTAGGCCCTTAATTTCCACCATATCTATAGGGAATTCAACAAAGAAGCCGACAAGCTCTCCAAAGAAGCCCTACTGGCTCTGGCAGGAAGGATAAATTACTATCAGTGGGAACCTGGAGGAGTTGGGAAGTCAGATCATTTGGATACTTTTTGAACCCCCTTGCCTAGTCAAGGTTTTTTTTTGTTTTTTGGTATATTTTGAGTTTATGTAATGTCATGTGATAGATTGGATAATAGTATCTAGGTCAGCTGAGTAGTTAATGTTGTTATCAAGTTTTGGGGATAATATCTTCGACATTGTATATCATATGTAATGGTTTGGATGTCTTGGGATAAGACTATTTCCCTATGTCTCTTGATGAAGACGAGGTACTTTTGAATGACAGTATGAAAAAAAAATTATATCATTAATATAATTTTGAGCAAATTTTCACTTGGAAAAAAAAAAAAAATCCCAACTCATTAATTATTCCAGCCTTGATCTTTGATATTCCTTAAAAGTATTCGTTTTTTGGTTTCTCATGGTCCCTTTTGATTGATTTTTTCACATACCTCGTCTCAACCCTCATCATATGAAACAAATTAAGTCAAAAACATTTTTTTTGGACTCGAAGGTTTGAAGGAAATTTTTTTTGCAATAGCGAAATTGGCATGTTAGTGAAAGCACATTGTTCTTACTAATTTGAAAAAATAGTTGTTGAAGCATGTTCTCATGATCCTCTAGGTGTGTATGAAAATTTCTCTCATCAATATTGTCTCGGTCATCCATTGGATTCACTCCAGCATTGGACACATTTTCTTAATAGATTGTGGGTTTAATCCTTCAAATATTTTTATCAAATCTTTGTGCAATACAATGGATTGTTCGATGTTGATTAATTCCCTTGAACTTCCCTAAAATAGATCTCTTTGTTGGTTATTGTTGATTAATGTCTCAGCCCATCTCAAAATCAATAGTTAAAACCATTTGATTACTCCCCATAAGATTCAATCTCTTATTCACACTTATCACTGAGTTCATTCGTGATATGACGGTGAAGAAAAATGAAATCTTTGGAGATTTGGATAGGTAGTTTCAGAAAAGATAAAAAAAATTGAAAGACATATGTTTTAAGAGATAATTCTTCCTGACTTCATATTGCAACAATTTATTCAAATTTTTGGGGATCTCCACTTTTCAGGGTAATGCAACAATAAAAAATTCAAATAATTCAATTATTATCTGATATTAATCTCTATGATTCATTGGCTATTTACTGATTTTAGTAGTTGTACCAATTCCCCAAAATCACTCTTGCCCCATCCTGTTTACTTGAACTATATTCAGATGACCTACATCACTTTGAGCTATTTTATTGTTCAGCTGTCCCTATGAGGATGCACATTTGTTTTCTATATTCTCTTGGAATACTGTTGTCCTTCCAACTTGTATGACCCTGTTATCTTATGCCTAAATATTACTCATTGAGCTTGAATACAGGGGGATCCCAAACCTTGGTTAAACACAGTGAATGTATCCATGCATGTCATAGACATGTGTGCTTCTCAAATATGAAAAAATATCCATATCCAATATTTAATTGTGGGCAGTTATTCTAAATTGTGGTGGAACATATAGGACTATATATGAAAAAATATTTGTATCCTGTCTTTAATTGTGCGTTGTAATTCAGAGTTGTGGAAGAACATATAGTCCTATATATATAAGCATGGACCCATTCTCAACAAGTGTCCATAGCCCCAACGAGTTTACCTGTACTTCCCATGCTATTAGTAGTTCTTTCAACTTCTCCTCTTCTCTCTTTATCAAACTTATATTCACCCTTACTATTTGTATATATACATTACATGTACAATTGGGTGTAGAGGAAGCGGGGTTGATCTAGGACGATCTAAAAGGATAAAAATTCAAAGTCCTCAAATCTCAACAAAAATAGTGCCAATTCGAAGTGCTTGTTGCAAGATTTCCAACTGTGCAAACGACACTCAAATGGAGTCTGAATGAAGAAGTTATGGCTGGTCAAAGTTACTAGTCAACCTATTCAAAGTCAATGATGATGTCATCATGCATATAGATGACATCAATAATCCATACCAGGGTGACGTCAACAAGATGATGTGGCAGCACCAAGACCTGCCATGTGTCATGCATTTTGGCATTTTTGGCTGCCAATTGGACCTGTAAAAAAATGCTACATGGCACCCCAAGAAGCACCACATGGCACCACCCAGGGTTGCCACATGGACCACACACAATTCAACATGTGGCAGTCGGTGACCTGGCAGGAGGTTGATTGGATGAGTATGTGGATCAATGATTGGGTGCCATGTGGCACCCTCGTAGGACACCACATGGAATCACTAGAATATGCCACATTGTGGGTAGGTGCAATCTCAATATTTTTGGGCTAATCATGATTAAGGGGATAATCCTGGATTATGGCAGTTGATTAAAACTTAATTATGGACCGGATTATGGGTGGGTTATATGGTGATTAAATGGATAATGAAGTGGTTAGTAGTTACACCAAATCATATTAAATAGTATAAATGCTAACCATATAATATAATATATGTTATACAAATATATACCAATATATGTTAACATATGTTGGCCCTTGACCAAGTTTTTTGGAGATTTTTGGTCATATTGACCTATTTTGGGACTTCGACAGCTTGTCGAAAGAGGAGCGCAAGATGAAGTAGAGATCACAGGATCTCGACCCACTTTTGGATCCTTTTTGGGTTTTTGGTAATATGTAACGAGAATGGGATGTCGGCCCATGGGTTTTACCCATGTTTAGGCCTATTTTGTAATATATAAATAGATGCCTAGGCTAGATAGAAAAGAGACAGAAGTCGAATAGTGCATCTATCTGATGTGAATGTATGCTAAGTGCAAGTAGGGTCTGTAAGTGCTTTGTGCATGACTGTCAGAGACTTGTAGAGCTAAGTGCAGATCCTTGTAATAGATTGTGGAAGGTTGAGTATTGTAACGTAAGGAAGAAGGATATAGCGAGTTGCGCAGATCTTCTGTCCTGTGTGGATTAAGGGTTTTGATGGCTCTGTGCTTGTAATCAATTGACTGAAGATAATAAAGAAGAAGAGTTGTTGGGAGTAGCCCCAGGGTGGGGGTGAACCACGAAAACACTATGTTGTCTTGCTTTGTGCTTGTCTTAATATGTTTATGTCTTATTCTCTAAGGGCTTTGATGTATTCAGATAGATATGCTTATGCTTAGTGCTAATGACATGTGAATATATTAGATCTGATCCATATGAATGTGTTGAGTGCTTGATCTGCTAGATCTGACCTATCTATTGATGCTAAGTGCTTGAGTATGTTATATCAGTGTGAATGCTGCGAAGCCTTGTTTTATCAGCGAAGTGATTATTGATTGTATATTAAGGAACTGACGGTGCTAAGTGATTTATTAAGTATTGTAATCACATATCTGTGTCCCAGCTAAGATTGCAGACACCTGAGTCTTGCAACCACCCCTGCGTCTACCTCGGGTGAGACTTCATATGCTTCGCAGGTGTTGTCGAAAGGGTTGGTAGTTAGGGATTTTTTTGTGCGATGTTGTAGCGTTGAACCCTGGGTTTGACCTTATGCCAACAAATGGTTCCGTTTTCAGGACCTGAAACTTTGATTTCTAGGAACTGAGAAAGAAGAATCTTTGTGCAAAGAATCATCCTGAAATTGTGAAAGCTCAGTGCGTAGATCTGTGCCCTAGTGTGCAATATTCTACTTGACTTATAAAGCTCTGTGGTAAAAGAAAGAAGTCGGATCTGAAGAAAAGAGGTCAAATATGAAGAAAAGAAGCAAGATCTGAAAGCTTTGTGCTCTAAGAAAGGAAAAGTGAGAATTTATGAGTAAAAGAGGTAAGATTTGCAAGCTCTGTGCTCTGACAAAGGTAAGAATGGTTAAAAGTTTTAGATCTGGAAGCTGTGTGCTTTGTAGAAGTAAGATAAGTGGAAATTTTTGTTTCTAGAGTATGGATCTAGGTATGATTGATAGGTTATGTCCTAGCTTGAAAACTAGGGTATTAATAGATGAAAGAAGACCTGATATGAATAGATTTGATAAGAATAGTGAAAGATATGTTATACCTATGCATAGAAAGAATGTTTGGACTAACAAATGGATGCAGGATCCTAGAAATAATTTATTGCAGGTTAGCTCCTATGATCCTAGCGCGTAGTACAGAAGAAGTTGGGGATCATTTAAAATAAAGAGAGGATTAACCCTCTGTTACAGCTGCAGAAAACTGGGACATATTACTAAGGCATGCCCTGGGAGAAGACCTGGTTGTCTTTGTTGCAAATCTATGAACCATGAAGTGTTGGATTGCCCTATAAGGATTACTAATCTTGAAAGTATGAACATAAGACAAGAAAACCCTAAGGAAAATCCAGAAACTAAGGCTATAACAGAACCCCATAAAGAATCAGAGAAGGTATTGCTAAAGATGAAAGAAACCTTGAATGACCACCGACATTTTAGATTGTCAGAGATCTTCAAAGAAAAAGAATGCAACGAAGAAAGAATAGGAGACTTCGGCATTGACTGTGTTCTAGATGAGGAAACACAGGTGAATATCATGACAGAGAGAACTTGGGAAGATATAGGAAGGCCTGCTATGATTCCTTCATTAGGAGGAATAGGGTTATTCAGAGGAAAACTGGTAAACCTGTGTGGGAAGTGTTAAAATATTGTGTAACTGCAAAGAATATTCTTATCCCCTTTTGTGGATAAAGATAAAATATATTTATTATTGATTAGATTAATCCCCTTTTGTTGATTGATCATGTTGGGTATTTTAAATGACCAAATCCCCTTTTGCCGATTGGTCAAACCCTAATTGTAATAGGCTAAATAAGAAGTCAGCCCCAGAATATATTAAAGACGCCCCATAATATATTAAAGGTGGTTATAACCATCCAGAAGAAGAAGTCGGCCCTGCCAGTGAAGAGACACTTCCACACGTGCTAGAATTGTATAAATAAGAGAGGTCAGCGCCTCATTTAGACACACACTCAACTCACTCATCTAGTGCACAAGTTTTGAAGGAAGTTGCAGTTGTTGGTTTCTTGAAGAAGGAAGAGAGAGAGGTGTGTTGCTCAGTGTTGGATATTCTCTGTTGTCTGGTTCATTATCTTGGCATTGTATTGGCTATCTATATTAAGGAAGTTTTGTTGGGTTTTCTTCCCCTTGAGGGTTTCCCAGGATAAATGCTTGTGTACTCTTGTGATTGTGTTTCTCTCAGTGATCCTATCTATGCTATTGTTATCTAGTAAATTGAAAGTAACCCAATAATAGCTTAAACCTTAACATGGTTTCAGAGCCAAGCTGAAGAGAGCATCTTTCATAGGAAAAAGAAAAATGTCATTGTTGCAATACAAGAAAATTAGGGATTTTTTATTAAAGAAGGTTTTCAGCCTCAAATCCATCTAGAAAGGTGCACCCTACCTCAAGGAACATTTTGGCATCCTCAGCACACTTTTTCAGTGGCTAGATCTCCTGGAAAGTGAAACCCTAGTTTTCAAAAAGTACCAGAAAACCAAAAGTACCAGTGTACCAGTGTACAAGAAGTACCAGAAGACCAGAAGTACCAGAAAACCAAAAGCACCAGTCTAAAAATTCGTAGATCAAGTTTGGAGGGGTAAAATTTGGGTTTTCTGAAATCTAAACACACCAAGCTACTCGCCTTAGTCCAACACATCTTTTGGTGAGTTCAGTTTTCAGGTCCAAGTAATTTGATTTTTTTATTATTTCTATAGCCCAGAGGGTTAGGGTTCCTTGATGCAGGAGCATCGTAAGCAGTCAAGCGAGCGTGGAGGCGAAAGACAGCTGGAAAGTGAAACACACATTTTTCACATTTTGGAATGTTTTGAAAGTTTAGGGGAGTGGATATTAATGTAATAAGATAAGAAGCGTACTTATATACATATCTGACTGTTGTAAACAGATCATGAGAGATTTTCTCTCATATGTCAATGTAAAAGGCATTTAAGCCCAATTAATGAAAGTAGGTAGGTTTGAATTAATAAGATTAGACAGTTTGGAGAGTAGGAGGGAAAACGGGTATAGACACCCTCACCATTGTATCATTGTAGTTAGTTGTATCATTAGCATAGAGAAGAAGAGAAGAGAGAGCCGTAGAAGAGAGTTGAAGAGAAGAATCCATGTACAGGAGTTTTGAATTAATATATGAAGCTTTGAGCAGATTCATGGTGTTATGATGTTTTCTGTTTATACATGGTGAGTGATATGCTTATGGTTGTTTTATTCTCTCTGTTATGCATTTACTTTAATACTGTGGTGAATGTATGATTTCATGTTAAATTTTTGAAGTCTGAGAGAGAGAGAGAGAATGAGTTTAAATTGTTTCTCTTCCTGAGTGAGAGAAGTTCCTGCAAGGAGTGCAGTGAAGTGTCTGCAAGGTGTGCGTTGACAAAGATTCTGAGTTTTATCTCAAAAAGCTCAGGAGAGATACCGTTGTTCTCATTCCAGCAGAAGTGTAGGAGAAGCACAAAGGTCGTGCAAGGAGTGCATAGGCTGTTGGAAGTCTTAGGACTTATCAACTAAGGGAAGGATTGAAGGATTTCTGTTGCAGGGAGTGCACAGAGTCAAAGAGATCAAGTACCCAAAGGTATTTGATAGATTGTCGCAAGGGGTGCGTGCAGGAGTCCTTTCGAGGCTTGAAGTTACCAGAGAAATCTCAGGAGGGTTAACACCTTTGAACACTTCAAAGGAGGACGGAGATCGAAATACTTCAAAGGGAGATGAGGGTCGAAGTCATCCAGCAAAAGTAAAGTTCAGAAAGGAGAACATTGGTTTATTTCACAGAAGTTATCCAGAAGGAAATGAGCGGTCGAAATTCTTCGTGGAGAACTCGTGAAGTTGCGAGGACCGTAGGATCCAGAGGAGTTGCAGGCTGGATAAGGGTTGGACGAAACCATCATGTGGGGTCTAGGATTCAACGACAATCGTTGATCATAACTATTGAGCTGTCAAGATCATTTCGGAAAATCAGGGTTTGTAAATCCAGAGTGCAGACGAACGGCTATCAGAGGTTCATTCAAATCCTGAAAGCTGGAAAGCTTGGAGTGACAGGTGGCAAGAATCCATGTCAGAGATAGAAGATAGTGGAGAAGATAGGTGGTGTACTTGTCGCCAAGCAGAGTCAAGACTTCGTTGATTGTTTCAGGGTTTCATAGGTTGGAGAGTTAGAAGCCTTGCATCAAGACTCGCAGAGATGCGAAGTCTGAAACTCTGAATCAACGAAAATGTCCCATAGGGGAGCCAGTATTTGTTGAATGCATCGGGGTTCGACATTTCGACATTTTCAAAGATGAGAGATAGGGGTTCTTTGCTCCGGGATTCCTGAAATCGTGAGATGTGATACGGCTGTGGAGGAGGATGCGGCCAAACATTTCGGTGAATCGGAATTTTGGGTTTTGACAGTAGAGAGTGAGAAACTCGACATCAAGGATCGCAAAATTGCAAGACCCGAAGTCCCGAATTAGCGAAGGGCGCGACGTTATTGTGATCAAGGAGATTTAGGTTGGCGCCTGGTGTTTGTTCACGCAGGCTCAATTCATAAGGACCTGGGGAAAACACTATGTTGTGTGTGTGGGATTCCCTGTGGGGAAATCAAAGAGTCAATCAGACTCAAGAGGGAAATTTTAGAATGATCTTGCACAAACCTTGACCTGAGGGTTTGGGGGTCTGCACCAGTTGTGGTATTAGAGCTTGACTCTATTTGTATATTGCAGACAGAGGAAGCAGGAGGAAGAAGAATACTATGATATGCACCGAGTGGTATCAGAGAACAAAAAAAGTTATTTTCTTTCTGTAGCAGAGAAAAGAGGAAATTTCTCAGCCATGCCATCGAGAAGAAGAGACAGACCAATGCCTGATCCAGTAGTGTAAAGGGAAATGTGTGAACTACGTGCTAGGCTTGATGCCATGGAGACAGCATAGAGGTGCACAGTTGACGCTGGGGATATCAGTGACGCTGACAATGAAAATGAAGCTGGACATGAAGAAGAAGCCATAAGTCGAAGATGTTGTAGATGAACACCTATTCAGGGTTGTTGCAAGGATAGGTGCAAGAGCAAAGATGGAGATTTCCATGTATGAATTGAACCTGGATGTTGAAGAGCTTCTAGACTAGATTAGAGCTCTGGATAAATACTTCGACTATGAGGATGTCAAGGAAGACAAGAAGGTCAAACACGCTTTCACTAGACTTAAAGAGCATACAACACTATGGTGGGATGAACTACAGGCTGACAGACATTGCAAAGGCAAGCAGAAAATCAAGAGTTGGGATAGAATGGTTGCAAAGATGAAAAACAAATTCATACCCAAGGACTATGAAATTACTCTGTTTCAGAGGATGCAGAACTTGAGACAGAAGCTGATGTCAGTGAAAGAATACACTGAAGAGTTCTACAAGATAAAAATCAGGGCAGGTCAACGAGAAATCGATGATGAAAAGGTTGCCAGATACATGAATGGTCTACGATATGACATCCAAGATGAGATGAGCATGATGATCATTCGAAATGTGGAAGATGCTTATCATATGGTTTTGAAAGATGAAGAGAAGTTGAGCCGAAAGAAAGGTTAAAGAGGCCGAGGAAGAAGTCAAACCAGAGGTAAAATGATTTCCCAAGACAGAACTCAGAAATCTAAGGAAGAAGGGAAGAAACCTCAAACTCAACATCAGAGAGGAGGAAGTTGGTAAGCCCTAATATTGGCTCATTACCTCTTAATTGGGACATATTAGATTAGTAATGCTATTTTATTTATGTTGGCTTTAGGTCATTAGTTGTAATTTATATTAGTAATGTTATTTTAATTATGTCGGCTTTAAGCCATTATACCTCCTAGTCTCCTATATATACCAAGGAGACATTTTCATTTTGAA
>JZKD02S1767151.1:45159-58003 GCA_000966675.3 Picea glauca
AAGAAGTCGGCCCTGCCAGTGAAGAGACACTTCCACACATGCCAAAATTGTATAAATAAGAGAGGCCAATGCCTCATTTAGACACACACTCAGCTCACTCATCTAGTGCGCAAGTTTTGAAGGAAGCTACAGTTGTCGGTTGCCGGAAGAAGGAAGAGAGAGAGGCATGTTGCTCAGTGTTGGATATTCTCTATTGTCTGGTTCATTATCTTGGAATTGTATTGGCTATCTATATTAAGGAAGTTTTTTTGGGTTTTCTTCCCCTTGAGGGTTTCCCAGGATAAATGCTTGTGTACTCTTGTGATTGTGTTTCTCTCAGTGATCCTGTCTATGCTATTGTTATCTAGTAAATTGAAAGTAACCCAATAATAGATTAAACCTTACTCGCTCACATACCTATGAATGTTAATGGAACTTTGATAGAAGAAGATGTCGAGATTATTAAATTTATTGAGGACAATGCCCCATTTATGATGTTACTAGGAAAACCTTGGATTGACAGAGATTGAGCTAGACGAAAGGAAGAATAAGAAGTTTTGGAGCAGAAGAAGCAAGAAATAAAAGATTTCAAGACTAGAAGGATCGCACACTTGATCGAAGAACAGTAGAACAGATCGAAGCTACTTAATACTAGAGACCCAGATGTCGAAGCTGCAATAACATTAAAAGACTCATAGAAGATTGAAGTACCTATTCCAGACAAAGAATAAGTATTTCCACAGAACCCTAGGAAAGAATCTCAACAGCGCGAAGTTACTAAGACCACAAAAGATAAGAATCAGAATGGAAAAAGAACTACCAAGATGAAGCTCACTGGAAAGAAGGCTAGAAACAAAAGTAAGAAGAGAGCTAAGTTGTAGAAGGTTCCAGAGGGAACTTCACAGACATAAAATTTGCAGAATTGGAGCTTCACCGTGATATCAGAACAACGACACATGGCACTTCGCCATGGTGAGGCAATGTAGCCATTGGGACCAATATATCCGTTCGACTGCTGCTCCGAATAGGTCAGAAAGTATTAATAGCTTGACACTAGACCGTTGGACCGTGCCATAATGAATAGAACAAGAGTTAATGAGGCTTCATACCCATTACAAGTGAACCATTTTCGAGTTTCCTATTTATCCCATCGTTCCATGCATGGAAAACACTTTTGCTAACCAAGAATTTGAGCCCATAGACCAAGTGAATTGTATACAATGATCATTTCCCTCTTGTTGTTTATTCTAGTGCGATATCTAAGTTAATTTTGAGCCTGATATTATTAATCTCGAGCGCATATGTCCGACGAGCTCACCGTAGTTGAAGAATTAGTAATAGAAATACTCCTTGACTTGATGATTGAAAGAGTCATGTCGAAGAGAGGATTGTCTACCAGTCTACAAGAATCATCTACAAGAGGACTGTCGGCTTCTCCGTCCACTTCTCGAGTCAGACCATCACGACCCGCAAACGAAAAGTGAACTAAACAAAGAGATGATCTCACGAATGCTAAGTTGATTCCAAGCGTATTTCCCACCTAACTACCACCTTTGAGTGGCGCAATAAATCAAGACAGTGTGCCTAGAGACTTTGAGTACGAATTGGTCACTACGTACCTCCTGAAGGGGATACACGCAGTTCATGTAGATCAAGAAAAGATAGCAGCATTGAAGTTTAGCGACTTCAACCTTGGTGACAGGAAGGTCTACAACATTCTCACCCCACATAAGTACCTGACCAGGACAAAAGGAAAGAATTCAAATATCGTCCCTCAGTCATGGACCCATAACCTCACACAATCCACACTGCTCAACGTCATGAAGATTCCTCACTTCGGAAGGCACCAAGAAGTGAATGCATGCGTCAAACTACTGTTGTCATGTTACCATGGAGGAAACTTGTGGTTAAACCATTGTATCATAGTGGATCCGACATTGATCAATCGGATCACAGGGCTGAGTATGCAAGGCCCTGACCCACAGGATTTTTATCCTGGAAAAACCATGGATCGCGCTTTAGCTCAAAGGATAAAAGACACCTACGATGATGTCAATAAAGGAATGTGAGGCTACGAGGTAGATTCTATCCAAAGAGGCACATTGCACCTAGCCTAGAAATTGATCGCAGGAAAGTTAGTCTGTAAGAACCGACCCACCCAAGTCATTGGTTTTGTAGTCGACCTCGCAGGGAAGTGCGCAGAGGGCCTACAAATGAATTGGGAGAAGTACCTCATAAACCAGTTGGAACTGGACTGCAGGGAAGTGCAAGATCAAGGATATGAGTTCCACTTATATTGGATTCTAATCCTGATTGCTTTCATCACATGGGAGATGCCGAAAGGTGTGACCTTCCCGAACATCGATCCCTTTGAATGTCTGGCCATGAAGTTCAGTACATTGTGGTATTCCAGTGACATGAAAAAGAAATGGTAGTCAAATGCCATGTTCCACACATATTACAATAATTTAAAGTTAGCTATCCATTCCAAGCCTCGCATCATGCCAAATACTCTCCACAGGTTTCGGCCTTTAATGAAATTCAGCGCGGACCGCCATTTCATTTATATTACAGTGCGCACTGATGAGAACAAGCAACAAATTCAATCTTACTACAAGCTAACAGAGGAGGACTTAGAAGAAATCACCAAGGACTGGTTTGTGAACCTCCTCATTCTAGCATACCTTGCAGAGATATCCGATTTAGACAGTCCAAAAAATGCACCGGATACACCTGGACCTAGCAAGATAAAGAAGAGCGAAGAGGTTCATGAATTAGACATCTCATCCATGAAGACCACTTCCATATCAACAGATAAAGGAGGATATGGTGGAGAGATAGATGGAACAGAAGTTGAACAGAAGAAAGGTGAGGCTACACCACCTAGAGAGGAGGAGGACCCCTCAAATAAAAGGAAGGTTTCCCCTCCAAAACCTTCTTCTAGGAAGAAATCGAAAGCATCTATGACCAAAATGTAGACCATCCTCACCTTCGACGACTTCGATTTCATAATAGCATCCCTGAATGATGCTTCGCTAGAGATAGCATAGAAGCAAGAAGCTAAGCAGGAGGAGGTGTTCCATCGGATTAAGGACGAGCTCCAAGGAGTGCAGTAGGCACTACAATCCAGCCGCGTAGTCTCCACTGCGCCTCTATCAGCAGGAACATCAGAACTAGGAGATGAGCTAGCTCAACTCCACCACATTGTTGATACAATCGAAGTTCACCTTCGACGAGATCAGGAAGAAACAATGAAATCCACCTAGGATTTGGCACAAGTACAGGGAGACCTTGTAGAACAATGCAGTACTACCGACTGGGAAAAGCTTGCTCTGCAAGCAAAGTGGGATGAAGAAAAATCATAACTGCAACAAAGAAAAGAACAGTTTCTCACAGAGCAACTCAAAGTAAAGGAAATGCTTCATAGAGCACTTCTCTCTGTGGCAGTCATAGAAGTAAAGACCGAAGAGTGAGTTCCATAGCAGGTGGCACAACTTGAAGAAGTAATCCAGCAACTCCAGCAACACATAGTAGAATTGGAAATCCTCACTATGCCTAAGACCCCTCAATATGTAGGAGACCAAAGGGAAGCAACTGCCCGCAGCGTAGTTGATAGACTAAAAGATCTTGGCTTGGAGTGCAAGCAGCTGAGTAACCGCAACACCCAAACATATGAGAACCTCACCGAGAATCCAGAGTTATAGGTATTAGAGTCACAACACAAGGAAGCAAAGCAATACACATAAATGTTACAGGCGCAGCTGAAGGCTTTGTCGGCCATGGAAAGAATTAAGCGATCTCAGGAGAAATGCACCGCTCAGCAGCAGATCCATACGATTCAAAGTAGAGTGATGGAAGTTACTCAACGACTTCAACCAGTGCAAGATAAGGTGTGCCAATTATTCACAGAGGTTGAAAGCCGAGGAGCATAGCTAGAACAGGTTGTCATCATAGCAGAGCAATGCCTAGAAGGGCCCGTGAACAACGTAGTGATACAAGAGTGCATCGAGCAAGAGATCGTTTCACAACAGTAGGTCGAAGCAGCTTGAGGCAAGCTTGAGGAATTTGAGGCAAAACTGATCAGACCAGAGTGACTCGGGACGAGTCACAGGTGAGTGTTGGGGGCATGTTGGCCCTTGACCAGGTTTTTGGGAGATTTTTGGTCATATTGACCTATTTTGGGACTTCGACACCCTGTCGAAGGAGGAGCATAAGATGAAGCAGAGATCATGAGATCTCGACCCACTTTTGGATCCTTTTTGGGTTTTTGGGAATATGTAATGGGAATGGGATGTCGATCCATGGGTTTTACCCATGTTTAGGCCTATTTTGTAATATATAAATAGATGTCTAGGCTAGATAGAAAAGAGAGAGAATTCAAGTAGTGCATATATGTGATTTGAATGTATGCTAAGTGCAAGTAGGGTCTATAATTTCTTTTTTCATGACTGTAAGAGACTTGCAGAGCTAAGTGCAGGTCCTTGTAACAGATTATGGAAGGCTGAGTGTTGTAACGCAAGGAAGAAGGATCTAGCGAGCTACACAGATCTTCTATCCTGTGTGGAGTAAGGGTTTTGATGGATCTGTTCTTATAACCGATTGACTGAAGATAATAAAGAAGAAGAGTTGGTGGACATAGCCCCAGGGTGGGGGTGAACCATGTAAACACTATGTTGTCTTGCTTTGTGCTTGTCTTAATATGTTTATGTATTATTTGCTAAGTGCTTTGATGTATTCAGATAGATCTTCTTATGCTTAGTTCTAATGACATGTGAAGATATTAGATATGATACATATGAATGTGATGAGTTCTTGATCTGCTAGATCTAACCTATCTATTGATGTTAAGTGCTTGAGTACGTTATATCAATGTGAATGCTGCGAAGCCTTGTTTTATCAGCGAAGTGATTATTGATTGTATATTAAGGAACTGACGATGCTAAGTTCTTTATTAAGTATTGTAATCATAGATCTATGTCCTAGCTAAGGTTGCAGACACCCGAGTCTTGCAACCACCCCTGCCTCTACCTCGGGTGAGACTTCATCTGCTTCACAGGTGTTGCCAAAAGGGTCGGTAGTTAGGGCTTTGTTTGTGCGTTGTTGTAGCGTTGAACCCTAGGTCTGCCCCCATTCCAACAACATATACCACCCACCCACCTTTTAAAAATGGGAGCACGTGGGTTTGATCTCAAGTCTCCCCAAACTTAGCCAATACTTCTAACTAGTCTGCCAAACGGACGGAGTTGTAAACTCTGCCCCAAACCCATTACTTAATCACCTTTCCTTCCAGTGCTCGAAGAGGATGTGTGCCTAGAGGCCATACAAGCATGTAAATTTATGTAGAGACAGAGCATTAATTATAGGTTGTGGCATGTTTTACGAGGTATAGATCCCAACAGGGTCCTAGAGGTGACTTTGTTCATTTGAGACGAATTTACAGTCAATTTTGCACTACTACTTGCCATGAGTCCATCAATGATGTTTGTTTTTTCATTTGGGTAATAGATATGAAGTTCATTTGCAGACTTGAGTTATAATGGTTTATTTATGCCAATTTGATTGTTGAGAGTAATATAGAGCCTCTCCACTTTGAAGTAAGGCCCAGAGACGTAGTCCATCTTGGACAAACTTTGTTATCATGTCTTGTGTTCTTGTTGTTTTTCTCATCTTTTCTCCATGATTGTGTCCTCTTTAGGTATGTTGCACATAAGATTTTACTTCATGCTTTTAATGTGATTTATGTAATGTCATCGAAGTAAATTTCTCAGATCATGTTGGTATCAGAGCGATCTTATTTGACTTGAACTGCGAGTGTGAATGCTTACTAGGGCCAAGCTCAAAATAGGTGAAGGAAAACTCAATACTTTCAACACAGAGATTGGACATGAAAATCGAGGAAGGAAAATGGATTATGAAGAGAGGCATGTTGATCATGAGTAGAACTTTCATAAGATCTTCTATCGGATTGCGCACATGGTAGAAACATTGTATGCAGATTACGAGAAGAGAGTTGCAAAGAAGGAGAAGAAGAAGAAAGTTAAGGAAGAGGGTAGTGCTTCAGTGAAACATGGAATTGGAGGATATCCTCCTGAGCCTCCATCGCCATCTTCAAGTTAAATCTCTTCTTTATATTCCTCTCATTCTCATCATTCTCAACATTCTCATCATTCTATTTTTTATCCAATTACTTCTAAAAATACATTGTTGAAACTAGATGTGAAGTTTAATTTGCCCATGTTTAATGGAGAAGCTAATGAAAATAATATTAATAATTGGATCAAACAAATCAAAGTTTATTGTCATGTTCAACAGATCGAAGAGGAAGAGGCGAAGATCCATTTGTCTTATCTTCAGCTGGAAGGCACAACCCTTGTTTGGTGGGAGAGAAAACTTCAGAAAGGTAGTAATCATAATGGTAAACTCCTTTCTTCATGGCCCAAATTTATATCTACTTTGAAAAAACAATTTTCTCCACTGGGTTATGTTCAAAAATCCATGTTGGAATGGAAAAATCTAATATAGGGTAAAGGTTAAAGTGTTCAGATTTTTTAAGAGGAATTTAGGAAACAAGCACATGCATTAAATGTTCCTTTAAATTCTCATGGAACTTTGATGAAGTATATTAGTGCACTTCACAGTTACATTCAACATACATTGTTATTGTTTAACCCCACAAACTTAGATGAGGTGTGTGTGCAAGAAAATCACCTTGAAAGAAGGGGAAAGAATGTATAGGAAGATCACAAGCATTCAAAAGAACATTTCAATAAGAAAGGAAAAGGAAAGGATAAGAGTACAACTACAACAAAGAAAGAGGGAGAAAAAGCATCTTGCAGTCATTGCCAAAAATATGAGCACGATGATGAGAATTGTTCAAAGTTTCATCCAGAGTTAATACTGAAGCAATTTGGTGGCCAAAGGAAGCAGAGAACTATTGCTACTATGCAACAATACCTTGGTTTTGATTCAGGTGATGAGGAAAATATCATAACAGTTGGATTACAAGGTAAATTTTCCTTGCATGCTATTTCAAGTTCTCAAATTCCATATCTTGAAAATGATGAAAGAAGAAGTGAATTATTCCACATAAGAGTAGTGACCAAACACACAAAAGTGGAAACTCTATTTTATCAGGGCTCACAAGTTAACTTGATATCTGAAGAGATTATAAATAATTTTGATTAACCACAACACCTCATTAGAAACCTTACCCTCTTGGTTGGGTACATGATAATGAAAAAATTCAGGTTACTAGTGAGTGTAGATTAAAGTTTTCTATTGATTTTATATATTGTTAGAGATCACAACATGGAAGATAACCCGTCACTTATCAATGCAAGTCAAATGAAAAGAGCTATACATAATTGTAAGAACCTTGTGATTACGATTGTAAAACCAAATATCCTGATATGTCTAATACTTATGATTCTCTTAATACTTTGCATACAAATGGAATGCTTGAGATGAGCCAGGTCATTCAGTGGGGAGGAAGAAATAAAAGCATCTTCGACACTTTTGGAGGAAAGATTAGTCTCACACCAATGTCATCTCTACCTGAACTTCAACAACCATTCAAGGTTGTGACTAGTACCAGTGCAGATGCCATGAGAGAAGATATACTTCTTAGACCTCCTAGTTTTGCATCTATTGTTTTGAAGAATGTTCATGTTAGCTATGTTGGAAAATATTTTATTGATGAAGTCTTTGAATATGTGTTTGAGAGGCTAATACATGGCTTGCAGGTGAAAATATTTTGGTTGCAGGACAAACCATTTTACCATTTGGGTGAACTTTATATTCCTACCATTGAGAAAATGCATGTAATTGCAGAAGCTTATACTTCTCTTATATTTGGGAATTTTTGGGTAGAGAGGATTGCAAAGTATTTGTTTAGGTTATGTTTTCCTTGAATAAATGTAATTGTAACCATGATTGTAAAGGGGTGTGTGTCGTGCATTTTTAATCCCACTAATAGAAAATTGGGGTTGTACACACCACTCCATGTTCCTTATCATCAAGAGTATCACCTTGGATTTTGTAAGGGGTTTGTCTATGTAAAAAATGGGTCAAGACTACTTATATGTAGTAGTGGATAGGTTTAAGAAGGCATGTGTCTTTATGATATGTAACAAGAAGATCATTGTTGAGCATGTTTCTCATCTTTTCTTTCAGCATGTATGGGTTCACTTTGGACTACCCATAGTCACTATCTCGGATCAAGACATTTTATTCCTTGGGAATTTTATGTGGAGAATGATGGAAACCAAGATAAAGAGGACGATCACTTCCCATCAATAGACCAACGATCAGACATAGGTTGCAAGTAGAAAAATGGTTCAGTTTCTTTGAGGCTACCACAACAAACATCCCAAGTTGTGGGATGATTAGATACAATATATGCAACATGCACTCTTCACCATTTTGGAGAGAATTGGCATAAATTAATTTTGAGATATACCATCGAATATGAAAATATACTTAGCTATAAACATGAAACTTTATGAGCCTTCAATGATTATAGATCAGTAGGAGAGTGTTTCAGTATCGTTAGTGGATAATTTTTCTCCTGTTTTCTTGGATGAGTTAACAGAAGATATACTAGATAGAAGGACGAGGAATTCATGCAGGGGTGATCTTCAAGTGGGAATGAAGGGAACACGTCCCAGTAAATCACGGTGGATCGAGAAAGAGAGACTGAGGGAGAAATTACATCACCTTCCAATTGACTGATGATTCTTTTGGAGCCCCAAAAACTTCTTAGTGGGGAGGAATGTTTGAGAAGGATCCAAAAGAGAAAAAATTCAAAGTCCTCAAATCTCAGCAAAAACAATGCCAAGTGAAATTACTCGTCGCAACCTTTCCAATGACGCAAATCACACCTCAAACATAGTCTGAACGAAGAATTTATGGTCGATCAAATTTGGCAGTCAACCTAGTCAAAGTCAATGATGATACCATCATCTGTATAGATGATGTCAGCAGTCGGTACCAAGGTGACATCATCATGACATCATCATGACATCAATAGGATGATGTGGCAGCACCAGGACCTGCCTCCTGTCATGCATTTTTTGCTTCCAATTGGACTAGTAAAAAAATGCCACATAACACCCTAAGAAGCTCCACATGGCACCACCTGGGGCCGCCAGGTGGCCCACATACAACTCAACATGTGGCAGTCGGTGACTTGGAAGGAGGTTGATTGGACGAGTATGTGGACCAATGATTGGGTGCCATGTGGCACCCTTAGAGGACAAAGTGTGGCATCACTAGAATCCTCCAGGTCGTGGGTAGCTACAATCTCAAGATTTTCGGTCTAATCGTGATTAAGGGACTAATTTGAGATTATGGTAGTTTATTAAAGATTAATTATGGACCAGATTATGGGTGGATTATATGGTTATTAAATGGTTAATGAAGTGGTCAGTAGTTAAACCAAATTGTATTAAGTAGTATAAATGCTAACCATATAATATAATATATATGGTATATGAATATATACCATATATTATATATGGTAACATATATCGTGTCCACCTTTTAAAAAGGGGAGCTTGTAGGTTTGACCATGGTTCTCCCCAAACTTAGCCAATACTTATAACTAGTCCGCCAAACAGGTGGAATTGTAAACCCCGCCCCAAACCCATTACTTAAATACATTTCATGCCAGTGCTCGAAGAGGATCCGTTCCCATAGGTCGTACATGCACGTAAATTTATGCAGAGACAGAGCATTAATTGCAGGTTGTGGCATGTTTTATGAGGTAGAGAGCCTAACAGGGGCTCGGAGGTGACTTTATCCGTTTGAGACGAATTTACATTCAATTTTTCACTACTCCTCGCCATAAGTCCACCAATGATGTCTATTTTTGCATCTAGGTAATAGATATGAAGGTAATTTGCATACTTGAGTTATAATGATGTATTTGTGCCAATTTTATTGTTGAGAATAATATAGATCCTCTCCACTTTGAAGCAGGGCCCATAGATGTAGTCCATGTTGGACGAACTCTATTATCATGTCTTGTGTTCTTGCTATTTTTTCATCTTTTCTCCATGATTATTACCTCTTTAAGTATGTTTCACATAAGCTTTTAATCCATTCTCTTAATGTAATTTATGTAATGTCATAGAAGTAAAGTTCCTGGATCAGGGGTGATAGGAGAGTAGTTTTGATTTACTAAGTAGATTCCATGCACTTCATATTGACCCACAATAATTACCAAGAGTGATCATAGTAGCATCGTTTTCATTAATGTGAAATGAGTGGGGCTCAAAGAAAAAGAGAGAGAGATCATATCTCTCTCTGATCTATCTATCTTTTTCTTTGAGCCCTACTCATTTCACATTAATGGAAAAGTTTCTACTATGATCTCTCTTGGTAAGGCTTGTGGGTCAAACTGAAGTGCATGGCATATACTTAGAAAATCAAAACTACTCTTGTATCACCCCGCTTCCTCTACACCCAATTTTACATGTAATGCATATATACATATATTAAGGTTGAATATAAGTTCAAAAAAGAGAGAAGAAAGGAAGTTGAAAGCATTACTAAAAGTGTGGGAAGTATAAGTAAACTTGTTGGTTCTATGGACGCCTATTGGGAGCGGTTCCATGCTTGTATGATACCAAGGCATATTCGTAGGGGCTATGAATTCTCACTAGCAGTGAAGCAATGTTGAGAATAGAGAGATTAGGAACACTTATGTAGATGTCAGATTGAAATAAAATACAAGACCCATAGTCAAACTAAGGCCAATCAGAAGTACACAACTAATTAAAGGAATTTACCTCACTAATTAGCTCGTTGAAAATGATATGTTAGATGATGAGTATTATGACCTTTGGATTATATTTTTTTTTAAGAACATGGAATTATTATGGTACCCATACTCATGGAAAAGCTAGTTGCATTCTCAATCTTGGACTTGTCCTTCATATTTGGAATTGAAGTTTATGCACTAGATTTATATTGACTGAGATAATTGGTCATTTCATTGTGTCTAACTGACCTTTCAATTACTTTCTAACTAACTTAGTAATCAAATGAATAGTTGTACATTTAATTATAAATCTGGAGCTTGTATAGAACTTGTGAACTATTGTGCACAATCTATGCAATAAGATTAATGTCTTGACTATGGTGTTGTATCACTTTAATGTCACAATTCAAAGACTCATAATACTTAATTAATTCATTAACCTATGCTAAGGTCTAAGTTTCTATGGAGAAATTAAATCACACTTGCGAGAATTTAAATCACACTTGTGGGAAATTAAGATCACACTTGTGGAAATCGAAATAACTTTTGCAAGAATTAAAGTCATTCTTGCGGAAATTAAAATCACACTTACAGGAATTAAAATCACTCTTGCGGAAATTGAAATCACTCTTCCAGAAATTGAAATCAAACTTGTAGGAATTAAAATCACCCTTGCAAAAATTGAAATCACTCTTGCGGAAATCGAAATCATTCTTGGGGAAATTGAAATCAAAGTTGTAGGAAATAAAATCACCCTTGCGGAAATTGAAATCACTCTTGTAGAAATTGAAATCACACTTGCATAATTAAAATCATTCTTGCATAAATGAAGCTTATGGTCTATTGGTGACTTGATCGAGTATAATGAAGGAATTTTGTTGACACAAAAATTAATTGTTAGTTCATTCAATATTAATCCAATAACATCAATCCAAAATTGTGGAGACTAAACCTAAAGAGAATTAGACAAGAAACACACTAAGTGTAGATGCAAGTGGAGTTGTAGCAACAGAGCTACGACACAAAAATAAATATGACTGAGTTACAACAATGTGAATCACAACAATTGAATTATGTTATAACCAAAACTTGAAGAGATACAAATTGTAGCAATGAAAAGTGCAGATCAATTGAGACATTGTAAAATCTTGAACTTAGAAAACCAATACACTCATCAATCATAAAATTGTTCTATACACTAGAAATGACAGCAGATTGAAAGATAATTCAGAAATACGAGAATTACACTATGATTCTAGAGTAGTCACAAACCAAAAAACATACACAACATGTAAATAAATTTATGGACCTGGAATTATAGAAATTGAAAGAAGATACACAATAAAATAACTAAATAGAAGTAAAATGATAATTATAACACTATCATTACAAGAAGTATCTGACTAAGGAGGGGGGGCTACCCCCTTTGTTAGAAAAACAGGACCGCGGAGCAATAAAATAAAATAAATGCGGAAATAAAACACAGAAAATACACAATACAAGAGAGACACAGATTTACATGGTTCACCCAGTGTGGGCTACGTCCACCAAAGAAATTGCCAGGTCCTTTCTTTATTATTATCTAGCAAAATGAAGGGATACAACCTACAGCAAAACCCGTTGTAACTTCCTCTTCTTTCTCTCACGGTCTCCTCTCTCAGAATACAATACTTGCCAACCTACATAGCTGTAATACATTTCCCTCATAAAAGAGGGTTGCCTTCTAGGGCAAAAAACCCTAACATAATCTCTATCGTTAGATCTGCGACCTTATAATGAACGGTCCATATTTACAATCAAATTACAATATACTTTTACAAGGCAATATTTGCTTCAAGGGCTTCACCCCCGAACCCCCACTAGGGGTCCGCTTGCCCCCAGACCCTGCAAAGGGGGTACCCCCCCTCTGCACTCCCCTGCATGGAAGAGTGTACATACTTCTTGGGTGTAAATACTTCATGATGTATAAACATGGCTGAAAGTAAAAAACCTCTAAATCAGGAAGATAATCAGGCTCCACAACCAACAATCTCCCACTTGGAGACTGATCTCAACAACTCCACCGATGTTGTATATGTTGGACTCTGAACCTTCTTGGACCTG
>JZKD02S1767162.1:0-11918 GCA_000966675.3 Picea glauca
CAACACGTTCTTATCCCGCGCATACGCGCGCACCTTACTGATGTGAAGTGTCTTTCAATTTTTGTATAGTTTTTGACCCTTATGGAATGCTGTAAACTTCATTCTGTGCCATGAATGACTTCATTGTTATGTTGATGATGCGGAGTTCTTGTCGCCCTGTGTAGACGAAATTTCAGTGATAACACCTGGACATACCATCTTGCTCATGTGGATCGAGTTCTCCATATACTCTCTCAGCACCAACTTTTCCTGAAACAGTCTAAATGTGCCTCGGAAGTAGAGTAATTGGGTCATTTGGTTGGCAAGGACGGCATCAGGGTGGATCCTAAAAATATTGAAGCTATGAAAGATTGTCCTGACCCAAAGACTCTCAAAAGATTGCGTGGATTTTTGGGCTTAACAAGTTATTATCAAAAGTTTGTTAAGAATTATGGAAAGATTGCAGCACCTCTCACTGCTCTCCTAAAAAAGAATTGTTTCACTTGGACTCCAGCCGCTGCTCAATCTTCTCAAACCTTGAAGATGTCCATGTGCACCACTCCAGTCCTGTCCCTTCCTGATTTCACTAAGACCTTTGTCTTGGAATGTGATTCTTCAAGGAAAGGAATTGGTGTTGTCCTTATGCAAGAGGGTCGGGCTTTGGCCTTTAATAGCAAGCAACTATCTGAAAGAAATATGGGCAAATCAATCTATGAAAAGGAAATGTTGGCTATTCTTCATGTCGTTGATCTGTGGCGCCCTTATCTATTGGGGAAACGCTTCCAAATTAAGACAGACCATCAAATCCTCAAGTATTTTCTGGAACAACGCATTTCCTCCCCGGAGCAACAAAAATGGGTGACTAAGATCTTTGGATATGATTATGAGATCATTTACCAGAAAGGAAAAGACAATGTTGTTGTGGATGCACTTTCCCAAAAACATGAATATGAAGGATCCCTTTTTTCTGTTTCCTTCATTGTACCAGATTGGCTCCGAGCCGTTCACCAGGAATGGCTACAAGATCCATAAAGTTTGCATATGATCCAACAATTGTAGTCCAATGCTCCAGCTTCCCCAAGGTACTCTTGGCTCGATGATGAGATTCAAAGGCCGTTTGTATTTAAGTAGACAATCAAAGCTTAAATCCACGGTACTTTCTGAGCTTCATGCTACACCCATAGTGGGGCACTCCAGGTTCACCAAAGCCTATGACAGGGTCAAACGTTCTTTTTTCTGGGATGGTATGAAACAGGACATTCGTAATTTTTTCATTGAATGTGATGTGTGTCAATGCAACAAGGGAGAAACAGTCAAATCTCCAAGCACACTACAACTGCTTTCAATTCCACTTGCTATTTGGAGGGATATCTCTATGGATTTTATTATAGGCTTACCCAAATCGGGAAATAAATCAGTCATCATGGTGGTTGTTGATCCCCTTTCCAAGTATGCCCATTTCTGCACTCTTCAACACTCGTTTACATCATCCACAGTGGCTCACATTTTCATGGATCAGGTCTTCAAGCTTCATGGCATGCCGCACTCTATTGTTTATGATCGCGACATAACTTTCACAAGACATTTTTGGAAAGAATTGTTCAAGCTACAAGGCACCCAATTGCACCTCATCACAGCTTATCATCCCCAGACTGATGGTCAAAAGGAAGTTTTCAACAAGTGTTTGGAAACATATTTGAGGTGTTTTGCCTCGGAAAAGAAAAATCATTGGGCTCAATGGTTACCCCTAGTTGAATGGTGGTACAACACTTCATACCATATAGCTGCACGCATGACTCATTTTGAAGAAGTATATGGATAGAAGCCACCTTCAGTTCTCTCATACTTACCTGGTGTCTCAAAGGTCCAGGCAGTTGACCAAACACTTACAGTTCGAGAGGCTATTATTCGTACCCTCAAAGAGAATTTGGTCATGGAACAAAATCACATGAAGCAACAAGCAGATAAAGGTCACTCTGAACGTCAATTTGCAGAAGGGGATCAAGTGTTTCTTTGACTGCAGCCTTACAAGAAAAATTCCCTCAAGGCTGAGCATTGTCAGAAGCTAGCACCCAAATTTTATGGTCCTTATACCGTTCTCAAGTGTGAGGGATAGGTGGCCTATCAGTTAGCTTTTCCTAGTCATTCGAAGCTACATCCTATTTTTCATGTTTAATGCTTAAAGAAGGTGATTGGAACTAAGTGCAAAATTCAAACCAACCTTCCCGAGTTAGTCAAAGAAGGATCCATTTGGCTACAACCACAAGCAGTTTTGGACCAGCATGAGTGTCGCCTGCATCAGAGAACCATAAAGGAAGTGTTAGTCCAGTGGAAAGATACAACTCCAACAGATGCCACTTGGGAACCAGCTACCATTCTGCAGCAATTTCCACATCTCAAGCCTTGAGGACAAGGTTGTTTTTAAGGGGGAAGACATGTTAGGGTCCTCACCCGCACATAGGTAGAACAATATATTCGGATGTAATAAAATTCAATATTAATAAGGCCTTGCAATAAAATAGAATAAGTCGAATGTAAGAAGACCTAATAGAAGCTTCTGCTTCTAGAAGGATCTTCCTCTAAATGCTTCTTTTGATAGACATATTTAGTATAAATAGGAGTCGAGGGTATGAGAACCCTAGCTTGGATATTATTGTAATAGAGCTCTGCTCGACTGGAGGTTGCCCCCTCGAAGAAACCCACGAACATTGCTCTCATAATAAAAGTGCTATTTATGTTGTTATTCTGATATCATTTCAGTGTTATTATGGTGATTGTTCTGGTTATATTGTTGTTATTTTGCCATTTCTATAATTTAGTTATGTTCTGCATACTTTTTATATCTAGTATATTACAATCGACATGTTCAAACGATCCTTTTGATTCGAGCACAAATTAGAAACTAATGTGAGATTCTGGAATTAATTAACCCTTTAAATGCATCATATATAGCGTATCTCATAGCTAGAATGTCCCATCGTGTCATCTTCTTAGTGGGTAGATTGGAAATTGACGATATCCTTATGCATGTTTCCGTCAGTATCCTCCTGAGAAAACTTCTGACACCGATTGATTTCATCGTACAATATCAACGTGGCACCACTGACTCAGGATACAGGGTACTGATGACCGAGAACTTAACTTATGGGTAATGGTCGGGCTCGGGGATTTGCTCAAGTTGAGTGATTTAAGCTAAACTAGGGACTGTTGTTGTTGAAAAGGTATTGGAGGTCAGATTTCAGAAATAAACCTATCGTGCATCCTCCTTATAAGTTAACACCCCCAAAAAAATCCCCGATACAGAAAACTTTTCGGAAGTCGACGATCGGTGATATCACTTCATTCTCCGTGAGCACTTACTCTCTTAGTCTTTCGCCGATGCCGAAGGGATTGGTCATCGATGATATTCTCGATGATGCTTTTCACGAAATAAATCTCGTGTCTGTTGACACTGACAAAGATCGCGACTCAACAACTTTGGTTCTCTCTAGTGTTTTATTTCACGCTTAATCCTTTCTGATGCCGAATTCTTTAAGCGCGTCCAAGAAAGCTTTGACTGTCAATTATCTAATTTAGATATGAGTCTTTTAAGTTAATGGTTTTTACATGTCCAAGAAAAAATTTTAAAAACTAAAATGAGATTGGAAATGGTAAGCAAACGCAACATTTTCCACAAGGAAGACGAATCAAGCAATGCAAAAGATCAAGTGGTAGCCCAAAAGTAAAATTTGACATAGGATTTTTAGGGTGTGTTGAGTGCTCAACAGGGTGCCAGGAAGAAGAAGCCAGAAGATTAGAATCTCAAGAAAGGTAGTTCTAGCCATTCTTTTATTTCCGTAAACTCCTCTCTCGATGCTTGGATTGTAGATTCAAGAGAATCACATCACATGGCTACCACAAAAGAATTATATTCTTCATTAGATGCATGAAAAGGTCCTCCTATTCTGATGGGGGGAAACTCTCCTATTGAGGTCACCAGAAAAGGAAGGATTGAACTCACCAACGGAAGTTTCGAGAATGTGTTGCATGCTCCCAAACTTTTTGACAATCTTCTCTCCTTGTATCAGATGACGAATTTTGACACTGGAATGAAATTCATATTCACACCTAATGTAGTGGACATCTATGACATGCAAACCAATTCCAGGTGTAATATCCCTAGGCCGAACCCAATTGTAAATGTAAATACAAATGTTCGTAAGTTGGTGAGTTGTTTGATATCATTTTTGTATGCACCTTCCATGGTATAGTGTGCACATGTACTGCACAGTAAAATGATGAAGTGTGCACATTTCAGGATATCACGCGCAACAAACTTAAGTGCACGCGATTATGAGGCCAGGGAGCCTTTGTGTATATGTTGTGTTTTATAGGTTGGTGAGCCAGTTTATTATAATCCAAAAGGATTATGTGATGATTAGGCCAGAGAGCCTAGATGTTAAAGGCCAGTGAGCCTATTTTTGTATATGTCTCATCATTAATATAAAAATACATCACTGCACGCAGACCGAACATGATAAAAGAGTATGGGGGACTAAACTCCACTAGTTAGGGAAAGGGGGGGATAAAATTTAAGAAAAAGGCCTAAGTTAGGGAGCTTAAGCCAAAAAGGAATATTATATTAATATTCCTTAAATAATAAAGTATGGAAAATTATTTTATCCTAAGTTCTAAGGATAGGGACAAGTGGACCAAAGTAGCTCCCAACATGACAAGTGTCAAGTTGGGAACATGAATACATATAGTTTGGACTTAGTTCATTTTCCCATCTTTCAATCATCCATTCAATGATTCTAGGATCATTCACTCACTTAGTCATTTGTCCTTCGTACCTTCCTATCACTGTACCTAAACCCGTATCCATACCCATACATGTTTGTGTACCTGGTTAGCTTGGGAGATAGACTGAAGAAGCGGGTTGTCAGGCCCATGGGATATTGAAGAGGTGGGTTGTCAGGCCCATGAGTAATCTCTCAAGGTGAGAGAATTGATGGGAATTGATTTCTGAAGATGCTAAACTGCAACTACATGGATCTGAGACTTCATGTTCAGCTTGTTATTGAAGCCTAGGAAGGAAGTGGGGTAGCCGAAGGACTATTGAGAAGAGAAGGGGCAAACTTCCTGGGGTGGGATAGGCATGTGGGGAATGAGAGACTGTAGGTTGTTAGTTTGAGTTGGCACCTGTGAAAGAGACTTTCATGTTGTCTATGATCCATTAGCCTGGTTAGGAATCCCTTTACCCGGGTGGAGTTTAGTCCCAACTCGGGGGTGACCCACTACTGAGAGTGATGAGCTGTGTGGTTTAAGGCTGGGAGGTTCATGGAAGGTCTGCATGCAGGTGGTGATATTCTTACCAAGATAAGTGTCAATTATGAGATAAATTACATGTTGCATTATTATTTACTTGTTTATTTTCATGGGTTTATCCTATGTGTGGTTTATAACTGTCATTATATTGATGGGTATTGGCTGTATATGTTGCATGTATATGTTTCCTGTTATTTCAGTATGAATCTGTGCATTTACATAATGTATTTGTCTGTTTAAGTTTTATATATAAAGTTACGCAAGAGTTATGTGTGTATATGTTTTAATTGCATGTAGTTCGAAAAATGTATGTGGTATAGCTCAGTTGGATGGTGCGTATGTTACAAGGTGGTGTCAGAGCATAAAAGCATTTTCTGGAGTAGCATGGCCCTACCTGGGTGGCTGGGAATGTTAGAATATAGTATCATAGCTTTATTTTTCAACACTAAGCCTGGATGGGTCGAGCAAGTGGAGTTGAAGTGAAATTTCATAGAGGATTGATTTCAAAGTGGCCAAATTTCAAGTTACAGAGCGTCTATGGTAAAATTTAGAAGCAACGACGTGGAATTGAGAAAAAAAAACCCAATTCTTGTTTTTAAATTCATGAGAAAATTGAGAAATTTGGCCAAGTGGTGAGATATTCTTGATTTAATATATGTTCTAGCAAATTTAGACCTAGAATTGGTCGAATTTGAAGTTACAGTGAAGCCATGACAAATGGAGCGAGATTAGTTGATTAAAATTCTCAATTTGTGGATTGAGTTTGGGAAAAAAAAATCGTTCCAAAAATTTCAACCAACAACGATTTGTTGTTGCAGAGGTTGAATTGTTGTTATCGGGGTGATATTGAACAAATTTCATAGTTGCAGAATGTCTACGGTAAAAATGGGGAAGAAGTTAGGGAAAAGTCCCAAATTCTGCAGCAGAATTCATGAGGAATTGATGTGCATAAAAATGAATGTGCGTAGGTGGGCACACTAAAAATGAATGTGTGTAGGTGGGCACACTAAAAATGAATGATGTGCAGTGAAAATCTTGTGATATGTGGAAAAATAGTGGTGTGCGGGTGCACGCACTAAAATTTGGCGCTACATAGAAAAATATTGGCATGCGGGTGTGCACGCTAAAATTGGGCGCTTCACGGAAAAATATTGATGTGTGCACGCAAGCGCTAAAATTTGGCATTGCGTGGAAAAATATTAGTGTGTGGGTGTGCACGCTAAAATTTGATGCTGCACAGAAAAATATTGGTGTGTGGGTTCGAACGCTAAAATTTGGCGTTGCGCGGAAAAATATTGGAGTGTGGGTGCTAAATTTAGCATTGCACGGTGTGGATTGAGTGACGCATGCATAATACTGGAACGTAGTGTGCTTACACATAATAATGGTGCATGTGGTCTACGCAGTATTGGTAGAGCGCATAGAAATTTTGTTGGTGCCCACATAATGTGGGTATATGTTGTCGCACGACAATTTAGTTAATGGTGCACGCAAAGTATTGGTGCACAGTGGGGGCGTACTAAACTTTGGCATGGTGCAATGTGTAGAGTGAAATGTGTGGGGAATATTACTGCGTGACAAACAAATGGTGCGCGACACAAAAAAAATTGTGCACAATAGGTATTAGTGCAAGAACCAAAATTGTGTACGGTGGATATTGGCGCGCGACACAAAAGTAGTGTGCACCAGTTATTGGTGCAACAAAGAAGTGATGCACAGTTGTTATAGGTGCGCAGAGCATGAATTACCTTATTGTGTTGTTGCGCATGCTAAATAAGGGTGTACAGGTTGAAATTTTTGCACGTGAAGTCGTTGGTTTGTGAACAACAGCAGAAAACCAACGAATTTCCATGACTTTTTATATTGTTTGAACGTCATCTTTTTGCAGTGCGTTTTTGAGGCCCTTAACAACGTTTTTAGCTACTCAAAAACCACAAGAACATAGTGTATATAAGGTACACTTTGTCTCTGCAACTCAAATAAAATATCCCAGAGAGAGATTTCTAATGGTGTAAACCATTCGTGAAACGGAGCTTTTATGAGAAAGTTACAACACAAACAGTGCAGGGTAAATTTTAAGACCCAACTTAATTCAAAGAGACATAACTTTTTGCTCCTAAATCAGATTGAGGTGCAGGAGAAATAAATGGAAATATATTGAACCATAGAAGACATTCCTAGAGCTTAATTAAATTTATGGGCATGTTAAAAATGTCTAATATGGAAAATAATGTACCTGTAGCATTCCAGACCAAAAACACGAATTGGCCTAGAACTTCAACAGATTGTAACTTCAATAATTGAAAATACATTTGATGGTGAGCACAAGAAGGATGAATATGCAGAGACATGGTTGTTGGGCATGAGAAAGTATTTTCAATTGCATAATTATTCATCTCATGTAGAAGGAAGAATTTATGTCTATCAACTCAAGGGAAAGGCATCCATGTGGTGGGATCAGCTTGTGCAAGTGAAACACTTTAAAAAGAAAAATGTTACTTTGAGGGAATTCAAGAAGTATTTTTAAAAGAAATACTTGACTAAGAGATACCATGACAAGAAAATGAAAGAGTTATTTGAACTCAATCTTTGGAGTATGAACATAGATGAATATGAAAGAAGGTTTTTAGAACTGTTGATGTTTCTTTCATCAAGGATGAGACAGTTAAGATTCAGAGGTATTTGAGTCGATTTCCATCATTCATCAGTGAAAATACAATATGATGATCCCAAAACATTGGAGGAGACCATAAGGTGAGATAAATGTCTATATGATCAGCAAAAAGCAAGGCCAACTTTCCAAAAAGCTTGGGAAGACAAAAATAAATTCAAGATGGATCAGAGGAAGAAGGGAACTAAGCCACCATTCTTTAGAAATAATCCTCAAGGACAACCAACTTCTAGAGAACTTAGAACGATTGAGACATGGGTTCAAAGGCAAAGGAAACCACCTATTCAATCTTAGGGTTGTAAAGGAGATCATATGTTCAGGGATTGTCCTCGCAGAGGTGAAAAATTGAGGATTGTTCACAATGTACAACATGATGAAATAGTGGAGGACATGGGCAGAAATGTACCAAGGATCTATGCAGCCCTAGATAACAAGCAAGCAGAGTATCAGTCACATATGCTTGAAGTGGAAGGCATGATCAACAACTAAACCATTGCTATTTTAATTGATTCAGGAGCTAGTCATAGTTATATAGATCCTAAGATGGTAGAAGGTTTGCATTTGCCAAGAAGAAAGCATGGAAAATCTTGGTTGGTGCAGTTGGGTACCGGAGCCAAAAGAAAAGTTAATGAGATGGTTAAGTCATGTCTTATGGACATGAATGGGCTGAACACCAGGACCGATTTGAACATCTTTCCTTTAGGTTCCTATGACTATCTAATTGGGATGGATTGGTTGGACCAACATCATGTTATCCTAGATTGTCATAACAAGGAATTTACTTGCTTAGATGAGGAAGAGAACCTAAGGAAAGTGCAGGGAATTCCCAGGGCAGTAACCATAAGAGAAATTTCAGCATTACAGCTGAAGAAATGTTACAAAAAGGGTGTCAAATATTTGCAGCACATATGGAAGAGACACCTAAATATAAGGTGTCAAATATTGAAGATTATGCAGTCCTAAAAGAGTTTGAAGATGTGTTTAAGAAAATACCAAGATTACCCCCTAAAAGAGACATTGTTTTCTCCATAAATTTGATTCCTGGAGAAGCTCCAGTATCCAAGACTCCATACAGGATGAGTACACCAGAATTGAAGGAGTTGCAAATGCAACTTGAAGAGATTCTAAAGAAGCGGTATATACGCCCAAGTGTGTCACCTTGGGGTGCCCCAGTTTTATTTATGAATAAAAAGGATGGGACATTGAGACTATGCATTGACTTTAGGAAATTGAACAAGGTAACTATGAAGAATAAGTATCCCTTGCCAAGGATTGATGACCTCTTCAATCAACTAAAAGATTCAAAAATATTCTCCAAGATTGATCTTAGGTCTGGTTATCATAAAGTAAGAATTAAAGAAGAAGAAGACATTGGCAAGACTGCTTTCAGAACAAGGTATGGTCATTATAAGTTCACAGTGGTTCCCTTTGGATTATCAAATGCACCAGTTGTCTTCATGTGTTTAATGAATGGTATTTTCAGAGAATACTGAGATAAGTTTGTCATTGTATTTTTAGATGTCATTATTATATATTCTAAATCAGAGGAAGAGAATGAACAACACTTGAGGATGGTATTACAAGTATTAAGGGAGCATCAGTTGTATGCCAAATTGAGCAAGTGCTCATTTTATCAGAAGCAGATTCATTATTTGGGACATATCATTTTAGAGGATGGAATAGCAATGGATCTTGAGAAGATAGAAGCCATTAGAGAATGGTCAGGACCAAAGAATGTGACAGAGGTCAGATCATTCATGGGTCTTGTAGACTACTATAGGATATTTATTGAAGGATTCTCAAATATTGCACACCCAATCACTTCCTTGCAAAAGAAGGGTGTGAAGTTTCAGTGGACATTGGATTGTGAAAAGAGTTTCCAACACTTGAAACAATTATTAACAAGTGATCCAATACTAAGGATTGCAAACCCAAATGAAGACTTCATTGTATGTGTTAGCAACAATTTTGGTATCAGGGCACGCAGGTACACAGGTCTGCAGGATTGCCCGGGAAGCGCCCAAGCGCAGCACGGAGGAACCCCTTTTCAGTTATAATTCAAGCGAATGGGCAAAGTTTTGTTAACGGCCGCCGAGATCCACCTATAAAGTTGATCAATGGTCATCGGGATTTCGGGGCTGCCAAGTTTCCCCGTGGTTAATGCAAGAGATAGCTCCAATAATTCAAGACAAATCTGGGTTATCCGATTCAATTGGGACAGGTGGCTTCCAGTTGGTGTATCGGGGATCGGAGTTTTGGTAAACAAGGAGCCTCCCATTCGTTGCAGTTGATATCGTCGATCGGTGAAATGCCGAAATCTCCCTTGAAGCCAAGCCCATGGTCCTAGCACTAAGTCACTTCAAGCGAGCCTATAAATCAAGGCGGCTCCCTTTTAAATATCGAATGCCCCCTCGTCCATTCATCCTAAGGAAACGTGGCGCAAGTTCTGGCCGCGTCGTCCTTTCGACATTCGGAAATTCATGGGGTGAGAGTTTCATGTTGTTCAACATCTCAAAACCCCGAACTCCGATAGCGTCGAAAGCATAGAAAGTGGGGCCCACAGTATCACGAAGCATTTTCAGCCATCCATCCAAAGGGGACACCTGGTGGAAAACTGAGCCATCTCGACATTTCTCCCATCGCGACTCCAAGGCGCAAAAAGCAGCTCTGTTATGTTCTGATGCACGAGATGTCAGGAGAGTCCTAGACCCGGGCCCACAGCAGTCTCGGGTGAGTTCAAGACTGTCATATCTCATAGGGACGTGTGGCACCAGATTGATCCATCTCGTCATTTCGTTCATCACAATTTCAAATTGCAGGAATAGCTCCTTCCCATTCGCGAATGCCGAAAGCGTATTGGGGATAAAGCACATGGTCACAGCCCATGGTCACTTGGGGAGAGGAAGGAGTTGTGTAAAGAAGGCCAAAGTTGACAATTTTAGTTACAGAGGGGATCAACGCGATCTCTAGCCACCATCGAACCGGATCTCAATATTGTTTCTAGCATTGAAGTAAATGAAGGCAAGAGCGGGTGGTTGGAACCTCCTTTCATTCATTAAGTGAGGGGTATGGAGGGTCTGGTGAGCCGCCTGCTCGCAGAGGTCCTGTGTATCGATTTTCTCAAAGAAGCCATGCCGAAGTCCTCAACTCGACAGAGAAGTCTCCACACGCTAGCTGATCACTTAATGGCTCAGCTACCCTCCTTGCAGGAGCCATGTGTAGTTAAGATGGCACTTAAAGAAAGATATCAGTACAAGTTTGACTGAAGGGACACCAAGCTTTGGGTGACTGGACACGCCTCTATGAGGTGAATTTTCCTGCGTATATAGACTTAGTTTTTGTATTTTGAAAAGGATCGATGGTTGAGCAAAGCTCCCGATTGTAAGGTTTTGATGAAGAACTGGTCGCTCTGGTTAATGTATAACGCATTTGAGATTTCCTACTTTATGGATGTCATCTTCCCTTCCATTTCTTTGTTTACTGTGTTAGAACAACTCAGAATTGGAGGATCCAGTCGAGTTGTGGCTGTTATAGGATGATGTAGGTTGGATCACTGTAATAGTCACATTGTTTCTAATTAGTTCTTGTGATGTTCTCAATGCTGAAATGACTTGGAATTGAAGGATTCAGTCAAGTCACCCCTCAGCTCTTTGAAACTCTGGACCAAGAGGATCTTGGCTTTTGGGTTTTTATTCTTCAAGCTTCTGAAGGCTTGTTGCCCGAGGTAGTCTTTCTCACCCTTCTCACAAGTCTTCCATATACCACCCTTTAATCAACTTACTGACAGAAGTTGGATCAAGACCTCTCTTTCTTTCAACATACCAGGCCCAGTTTCCCGAGTTAAAGCTATATTATCTTGAGTCTTCACCCATCTGATCACCCCATTAAACAAATCGTGACATAAAAATGATGGGCGTTGGGCTCTGCTCCTGCAAGCAATCCAGGAGTGACTTCTGACGCT
>JZKD02S1767162.1:89660-106121 GCA_000966675.3 Picea glauca
GGGCTCAAACTAGAGCATCTGGAAACTTTATTGGAAACTTTTGGAATTTCCAATAAAGTTTCCAAAATTCGTTATTGGAAATTTTGTATGTGACAGATTTGGGGGAAAACAAAGAATTTAGAGAGAAATCCCCAAATCCATGGGAAAATCCAAGTTTGAATGACTCTGGATTGTTTAAGAATATTAATGGAGTAGAGCGGTGAAGTTGCAGATTGAAATTCAACCTGGAATGGTCAAAATTCAAGTTTTAATGGTTGCTTGTAGAGTTACAGGTAGTTTAGTGAATTGATGGTCGAGATCTCTTTTGATCTCGAGATCGACAACCAAGATTCGTTATGATAAATTTAAAAATTCATAAGGTATCGGTCGTTTGGAAGGTTGAGCGAATCAACAACTAGAATTTTTTTTCGACCATTTAGAAAATAAATCAAATCGACGACCCAGTTTCACCTGGGTTTTTGTCGAAATTTTCTAAGTGTTAGGTTCAACAACAAAATCTGTTGACGGTCGATGGTCAGATCAGTGAGTTTGGTGAAGTGTTGGAAATTATCCATGAGGAAAAGTTGATGACTGACGATCAATGGACGGGCGTCAAAAGAGTTGGACAAAGTTGATACAATCAATGAACATAATCATTTTTTAGAGATAGATTGACAATATATATCAATTGGAGAAATGTCAAAAAAATTCTAAGTGTTAAAGTTCACTAAGAGAAATCGTCGATGACCGATGGTCGGGCTGGCCGAAATGACAAAGATTTTGGTCGACCATAAGACATCTTTGATCTTCGATGGTTGACAGTTGGGGGTTGTTCAAATCCACCAAAGTTTTTTCAATCGTCAATGGTTGGGCATCGACCAAATTCGATGAAGTATTTCGAATCAAGCAAGAGAAGTCGTCGATTACTGACACGTCGATGGTTGGGCATCGGTTGATTCGGCGAGATGTTCATATCGTTCAAGAGAAGTGGTTGATCGTCGGTGAAGGAAAAGTGGATGATGACTTCATCATCCAGGTGGCATGCCATGTTAGCATCCATGTGTCACACCACGTCACCCAAGTTGACACCTCAGGGTGACATGTCATGCCACTTCAACAACAACGTGTCATGCCATGCTAGCCAAAAAAAGTGGTTGATGGTTGTAACACCCTATTTCCCCCAGTTTATAAATATAACTATGCAAACTCAATATGTGTGAATTTTTTTATATGATAGGCCTTTGTATAAAAGGTCAATGAATGTAAATTCTGTTATTTACTAGAAGATGGATAAGTGTTGCATGAATGTTGGAAGGGGGTTGTGCTAAGAAAGACCATTAATGCTATGAAAGAGACGGTGAAGGGGACCAAGAATGGTTTCATTAACTTCCACCAAACCAGTACCTTACTGGATTTAATTGCTCAGGACCAGAACAAACATCTGACCCAGAAATGAAGCATAGTTAGGCTGGTAGGTGGGAAGACCTCCTCAAGAGTTAATGAGGGGATGGGGCAGAGCACCCATCTGTAAGGCTTTCATACCTAACCAGAGACTGGGAATTCGAGACACACACAATCTTTTTGAGTAAGGAAAGAAAGGAAGTTTTGGTGGGTAGAGGAAGACCTGCGAAGAGTGTAGAGAGGAGAGACTAATCTCTCGGGTTCAAGGAAGAACTAGGAGATGAGCATGTTCTGGTTGCAGGAAATGGTTAGCAGGGTCATGATACAAGCTAATAAAAGAGGATGTTGAGTGACTGAGGAAGTACTCAGGCAATCCTCCTTGCTTGGTATAGTGAGAACCATTGCCAAGATCCTGCGGGAGGAGGAGAGTAACCTTTGTCCCTACTATCATTGAGCCGGAAGAAATAATTATATCTCAGAGCATCATGGTCTAGCTCGGGAGTGGCTAGTGGTAAATCCGTTAGGAGTGACTGAGCCTATGGTTGGGTGGAAATGGGCACCCCTTTTCAGTAGTCACTTCACGTTATCTGGTTCTGATAAGTGTTTTCATACTCTATGCATTGAATTGGGAATTATAATGGATGCATGCATGTATTTATATATCTATAAATGGTTTTTGTATTGAAATGGTTAAGTTATGTGTATGCATTTGTTTCCTTGAGAATCTTATGCTTATGCTTGATTTTTCATATGCTCCAGTTTAACCCTCGAAGGTGTTTTTACCAAGGAATTACCTCATATTTCCAGAGTCGGAGCAAGCCTCTTGGCACTGCTACCATCTTGGTAATTCCATGAGATTTCCCCACCCTACTTCAGAACTTAAAGTTCTGCGAACTAGGAAGGCGTTTTCTTGAAACCAAGAGTCTAAGAGACCTAAGGCTCGTGCCCACAGCCTTAACCAAATCTTGTCTAAGAGTAGAGCTTATAGACCAAGATTCTTCAGAGGGTCCATATGACCAAGGTCTAGGAACCCTACTCTAAGCTTGAAAGGAGTTAGCTCTTGATGGTTTTGGAGCTTCAGGAGCTCGAAGCCCTAGAATGTCAAACTTCACAACTGTCAAAATTACCTAAATGTTGAAGTCACAAAAGGTTGTGAGTCTTTGATCTGGGGAGTCCGTTGGGGCCCCTTCTCGACCGACCGATCGTGTAGTGGAAGGTTTCACACATGGTACTTCAGCGGAGTCCTGCCTTGAGAAAGCATAGTGGCAGTGAATCCAAAACCTCCGAAGTTCAAAGCCATGAGGTGATCAGGACCGTTGATCGAAGGAACCTTTGGGTTCCTTCCTAACTGTCAGATATGGGCTATGGTCAGCTCAACGCTGACCAACCTTGGGAGAAAAGAGGAGTCAGCACTGCCAAACCCCCGAACGCCAAACTCTCAAAGTAACAACAGTCGTAGACCCATGGATCTACGTGGACAGATCCTAACTGTGAGATTTGAGGGATGTTGGATGGTTGTCAATCCAGGGTGACATGGCATAGTGACGTCACCCAAGAACACGTGGACCTCAGTTTGAAGTGCCACATGTCACCCAGATTTGTACGTATCACATACCCAATATACCTATTGGAATGTAACACGTGTCACCTTCGATGAGGGTGCGTGTCACCCCTAGCCCTTTGATCCAGATTATTTTGAGAACGACATGAAGGAAAAAATATAATTGATATATAACAATGAAATACAAAAAAATATAGTAGAGAACATAGAAATACAATGAAACCCAACTTCTATTACTAAATAAGATAGAAAAACATTGTAGAACACAAACTGGAAAAATGGGGTAGCTTATCTCTAAAAAGAAAGAGGTGTTGACTACACTTCATTCACAAGAATCTTTGCATCACACTCCATTGCATGCTTAAAGGGCCTCCTTCACCTCAATTATATATGAGAGAGTGAGAGGAGAACAATTCCCATGATTCACGTGGGATAAATTGGACTAAGTTTATAAAATGCCATAGGTATGTAAAATATGGTCACCCATCCCAGTACTACTCTAGCCCGAGCGCGCTTAACTGCGGAGTTCTAATGGGATCTGATGCATTAACGCTAAGTTGTATGCATGTACATAAGACCATTACATAATGTATGTAATTAACAAATGAAAATGACATTCCATTCCATTCCCTATCGAAAGAGTGAATGTTATGGTTTATCAAAACCATAGGCTCAAAATGGTGATTCAGCGGAAAATGTGGATGGCCACCGAGATCCATCTGGATCACCCTTCCATGTGTTAGCTCGTGGTACATGCTCACCTAGCCTAAAGGGTTGGTGAAGTGACCAGGAGCTCGGGACTTCGAGACTCCAGAGGGTTTTGGGTGTAGTATGGTAGAGAGACCGAACGACCCAAAAGTCGGAGCCACGTGGTGAGCTTACATGACTTCAAAAGTTTGAAACTTTGGGTGGTCTCGTGCATAGATAGTAAACAGGCATGAAATTTCGAAGCGTCAAAATGTATATTTCCTCCATAGATGATATATGAGAAAGAGATTAAGTCTAGACATGGGATCGGATGGTGGATGATCTTCCACCATGGGGAAAGTAACTTAGAAACAACACACGTGAGGTGAATCCACGTGGATGCCACATGGACCTCAACCAATGAATGCCCAAAGAACATCATAAATGTATATCCGTCGGTTCTGAGCTCGGTTTTGAGCATGGAGATTATGGTTGGAAAGCTCTGGATGAGCAAAGTGTGATAGAGACCCCAAATGAAGGATTTGACCACTTAAGGAGAACAAAATTTTGATGCCCCATCCCTAGGAAAGCCACTCAGGGGTCGGGTGTGTTACAAATTGGTATCATAGCATGGTTACAACACTTGGCCTGCTTGGGCTCATGGATGAGTCACTTAAAAACCATGTTTAAAGAAATCTTAAGGGTGACACCCTACCTTACCTCTTTCCTAAAGAGTCTGGTTAAATTATTACTAAAGAAAATAATGAAAACTTTCAGCTGTGTGTGTGTATTTAAGAAATATTATCTATGTGTTGTTCATGAACTAATAAAATATTAGCTAACAACAAGTGTTTTTCCATCACTCAAGCAGTCAGTAAATCGTGGGAAACTATAAGCATAAAGGATGGTGACGTGCCATGAGGTGGGGGATGGCTCCCATAATAGTGACGAGGAGTCTGACGAGAGGGGGGCGATGGAGACCCCTCCGGATCTAGTTGAAACTGTAATTAGCCTCATGGCCGAATTACAGAGTTGCAAGGACGACAATGAGAGATTGATAAAGAAAAACAAACAGAAATTAATGCAGTCTTGCACATAGCTTATCCAATATACAGAGGCAGTTGCAACATGGACCTGCAACCAGTCATGTGGACCGACGACATACGAAGAGAAGTCAAAGTCCACTTGAGATACGAAAATGTGGTCCCATAAGTGGCCACACTAGGAGGAGTGCCTCGAGGAAGGTCCAACCTGGAGACATGGGACACTCATTGGGAGAGTCCTCTGGAAAGGAAACTGACAACTCTGAGGGATCTTCTAGTAGAAAAACTAGCTCGCATTCTCAAAGGAAAGGAAAGAAGAAAAAACATTCCAAAAGTCATGACCTTGAAGAGTTCAAGAAAGCCAAACCACCCTCTTTCAATGGAGATATTGAGAAAGGGGAAGAGGCAAAAGCTTGGCTGCTTGGTTTAAAGAAGTACTTCAGAGTCCATGACTACTCTGAAAACTTGAAGGCTCGAATAACCATCTTCAACTTGAATGGAAAAGCTTCCATTTGGTGGGAAGACCTTAAGAATGTGAAAGGAATCCATGAAGAGGACTTATCATGGAAACAATTTGAGAAACACTTCAAGAATAAGTATTTGTCAGAGAAATACTTTGATGGGAAGACTAAGGAGTTATATGAACTCAAGCTGGGACAACTCATCATAGAGGAATATGCTAATAAATTCCTTGAGTTATTGAGATATGTACCCTACATAAAATATGAAAAGGTAAAAGTGCAACGATTTATCAGTGGGTTAGCTCAGACCTACTAGAATAGGATTGAGTTTGACGAGCCAAGGACCTTAGAAGACACTATTTTAAAGGCAAGGTATTGTTATGAACAAGTCGGGAGTCAGACAAACCCTCGTGAGGATTGGAAGAAGAAGAGTAGTATGAGATTCAAAAAGAAGGGGTTTAAATCCTTAGGATTTAAGAACTATAGGAAGGATTCTAGGATGATCCTTCCTACCTAAAGTGTGTATCGACATAATTTCCCCTCCCAGAGTGGAAATAAACTTTTTGGATCAACCCCAGGAAAGACTGATAACCCAAAGAGATAACCCTTTAAATGTTGGGGTTGCGAAGAAGAACATATGCTGAGGGATTTCCCACACAAAAAACAAAACAATAGGAGAGTCTACAACATCCAAGAGGCTACCACACTCAATGATGTGGCTAGGAGCATGCCACAAATTTATGCAGCTTTGGACAATAAACAAGCCGACCACCAAGCTTCAGTGGTGGAGATGGAAGTTATGATCGACAACCATCTAGTGTCTATTTTAATTGACCCTAGTTCTAATTTGAGTTATGTGGCCCCTCAGACTATTGATAAGTGTAAACTGTAACCAGTTAGACATGTTAAGCCATGGTTGGTACAACTAGCCACTAGAACCACAAGAAAAGTAGCAGAGGTCACACCAGCTTGTTAATTCATGATGGATGGATTGCCCACCTAAGCGACCCTTAACATACTTCCCCTAGGATCTTATGACCTGTTGATTGGTATGGACTGGTTAGTTTCTTATAAAACTAAGTTGGATTGTTACCATAAAACTTTAGAATGTGTAAATTAATAAGGGAGAAAGATAGCCCTCCAAGGGATTCAGAAGCACGTCTCAGTGAGATGAATATCAACCCTTCAAATGAAAAAGTATTGCAGAAAGGGATGTTCTCTATATGCAATACATGTGTTGGAATCTATTGAGGGTGACAAATCGAACCTAGAGGACCACCCCATATTAAGAGAGTATAGAGATGTATTCCCAAAAGAGGTACCAAGTCTACCTCCGAGAAAAGACATTGACTTCTCGATAGAACTTGCACCAGGAGCAGTGCCAGTGTCTAGGACACCCTATAGGATGAGTACACCTGAGCTAGTTGATCTCAAGCTACAGCTAAAGGAAATGATGGAAAAAGGATACATCCGACCCAGTGTGTCTCCATGGGGAGAACCATCTTTGTTTGTGAAACAGAAAGATGGCACGCTCCGACTGTGCATAGATTATAGACAACTCAATAAGACAACTATAAAAAACAAGTACCCCTTACCAAGAATCGATGACTTGTTCGACAAATTAGCGGGAGCTTCCATTTTCTCAAAGATTGATTTAAGGTCTGGATACCATCAAGTCTAAATCAAGGATGAAGACATCCACAAAACAACCTTTAGGACAAGGTATGGTCATTATGAATTTGTGGTGGTGCCCTTTGGATTAACCAATGCCCCCACCACTTTTATGTGCTTGATGAATAATGTACTCAACAAATTCCTAAACAGATTTATTTTGGTTTTCATTGATGATATCCTAATCTACTCCAAGAACAGAGAGGAGCATGAAGAACATCTTATACTTGTACTTCAAGTACTAAGAGAGCATTAGCTCTACGCTAAGTTTAGCAAGTGTGGATTTTTCTAGAAGCAAGTCTAGTACTTAGGCCATGTTATTTATAAAGAAGGAGTGGAAGTAGACCTTAACAATATCAGATCTATTATTGAATGGCCTACCCCAAAGGATGTATCTAATATCATATCCTTTATGGGCTTAGCAGGATATTATAGAAGGTTTATAAAAGGATTTTCCAAGATTGGTTGTCCAATCACTACCCTTCAAAAAAAGGAGGTTAAGTTCACTTGGACATCAGAATGTGAAGAAAGATTTCAAGAACTGAAATACCTTCTGACCCATGCACCCATGTTGAAGATTACAGACCCTGATAATGACTTCCTCATGTGCACAAATGCCCACAAAGAAGGACTTAGAAGATTCCTTATGCAAGAAGGGCATGCAATTTTCTACGAATCTAGAAAATTGAATGAGCATGAAATCGATTATGTGACCCATGATCTAGAGTTGGCTGCCATAATGCACGCTTTAAAAATGTGGAGGCATTACCTCCTGGGTAGGAGATTTTTACTTATGACAGACAATTGTGGGTTGAGGCACATGTTTGATCAACCAAAACTCAATGCCAGGTAAGCTAGGTGTATGGATCTCCTTAGTGAGTTTGATTTCGAAATCAAACACATCAAAGGAAAGGAAAATAGGGTGGTCGATGCCCTTAGCAGAAGTGTGAAAACGATTCACCTAGAAGCGATGAGCACCTGTGAAACATATGTCAGGGAAAAATTCAAGAATGCACAAGAAACATATGCATTATTCAAGGTCGTGATCTCATACCTAAGGCAAGAGCCTACAGGGCTAAAGTATGAAGGTTATCAGATGCTCGATGAAGGCCTGCTGACTTACAGAAACAGATTGTATATTCCAAGTTTTGATGACTTGAAGAGGTTCATAATGGAAAATTTTCACAAGAGACCATATACTAGTCATCCAGGTTATCAAAAAATGATTACGACCACTAGAAAACAATTCTATTGGCCTGGATTGAAAAAGGACATAGTTGATTATTTAGCTAAGTGTCTAGAATGCCAGCAAGTTAAGGCAGAACACCGACACCCAACATGGTTGTTACAACCTCTACCAATTCCAGAATGGAAATGGGAAACCATCTCCATGGATTTCATCACCGAATTACCAAAATCGGCCAAGAAGGATGATGCCATCATGGTAGTGGTGGAAAAATTGATCAAGTCTACTCACTTTGTTCATGTTAAATCAACTTTCAAGGCGATAGATATTTTCAACATCTTCATGAAGGAGATATTCAAATTGCATGGCATGCCTAGGGATATTGTATCTGATAGAGAGAAAAAAATCACTTCAAGATTTTGGAAATCCTCGATGGCTGGTTTTGAGACTAAATTGTTGTTTAGCACAACCTATCACCCTCAAACTGGTGGACAGACAAAAAGAGTAAACCAGATATTAGAAGACATGTTAAGGATGCATGTAATGCATCAGACTAAGAAGTGGGAAGACTACCTGCCATTGGTAGAATTTGCCTACAACAACGGTTATCAAGGGTCATTAAAGATGATCCCTTTTGAATCCCTCTATGGTATCAATGAATAAATTAATGAATAAATAACATGTATTCAAATGGATGAAATGATTTATGCTATGCATTTTTCTAACAATAGTGATTACATGCACATTTCTTGCAGAATTAGAGGTACTGAAAGAAAAATTAGTTCTTATATGAGGACTAGAGTTATGGATAATGATTAGGGATATTATAGCCATGAGGAAGAGGTTATAGGTCAGAGGTCTGCAGGTTAGCATGGGGAATGTTGAGACATAGTCAAATGGAAGAAGGGATAGGAAGGAGCTTGTTGCTATGAGAAGCCTACATAGAGAAGTGCAGAGCTACAATGATGATAATGAAAGAATAATGAAGGCTCGGGAATAGATACTTCAAAATTTGAATATGTTGCACAAGCAAGTCAACAAGGATTCAAACACTAATCAAACAACTAGTGCTAGACAAGTGTCAACATCCAGATCCCATAGCAAAAGGGATGATCATGGGAATGATAGGCAATCAAAAAGCATGAGTAGGTGCCATCATGTTGACTTTTCATAAGAGATGATATTGTATGTGAATATTTTTATTACAATGATAAGTGTTTCATATATATAGAACATATAGTGTCTATCCATGAAATGATGCATCCCTTGGATAAGAAATATATATATGGAACACTCATCATAAATAACTACTTATTTATGATATATATTTATACCTTATATAAATATATTATTACATTAATAATATTGTTTAATAATTATTAATCATATTGTTAATTATTAATCTAGTAGAATGTCTTTCCAATGCTGCCCAAACATCAACACTCCCTCTCAGTGAGGGAGACATTTTACATTATACCAAGATTGCCTCTGAATATTACATGTGGGTAGCTCTCAAATAGATTCAACATGTCATTGTGACATCCACTACCTCGCAATGCATATGTATCTCATCATGTGTACCCTTGTGACTTCACATCCAATGCATCCAAGGCATTTGGGTAGTTCTCAAATAACTACAACATGTCCCCAGAACATCCACTACCCTACAATGCATATGTACCTCATCATGTGCACCCCTGTGACTTCACAACAAATGCATCCAAGGCTTGTGGGTAGTTCTCAAATAACTACATGTCCCCAGGACATCCACTACCTTGCAATGCATCTGTATATTGTCACATGCACCCTTGTGACTTCACATCATGCATCCAGAGACTATGGGTAGCTCTCCAATAGCTACAACATGTCATCATGAGACTATCTAGTTTCCCACAGGAAACTCGGATATCTTATGGATGAGATCCAATACCCTACGATAACATATGGATACAACATCTCATCATGAAATACACTACCATGCAATAACATTTGAAGACATCACTCCCTCTGAAGAGGGACTACGTCGAGCTTGTCCCTGAAGTACTTGAACTTCATCCTTGACAACGAATTTGTCAACACATCTGAACCAATACGCTACAGGGACCATTTTTCTCCATTGACACTGTAGGTGATAACTAATGTTTTCTCAATACCATAATAATGTCTTCTCATTGAACTTTCTTGACAATCTTTCCACAATATCCTTCACAGACTAACTTTTGGCAGGACTTTCCATGTGTTGGGTTTGAGAGACAACCTCGAACTGGATGGCAGCATCGACATTCAACCACATGATGAAACATTCACAAATCCTCTAGAATTTTTCCTACATCCTTAACTAACTATCCGAGAAGTTTAATTATGTGAAGTCTACACTTCAAATACAATCGAGGATGGTAACACTTGTTTAGATTACAAAAGGAGGGGAAGTCCTCACCATGAATTGCCAATTGAACTACTATGTAAAGCGCCTCCCGTGCAACAAGCTAGGCTTGTGGTCAAATTATGCCCCGATCATTTGGAGGAAGACCAAAAAATAAAAATGCCAACTATCTGTCTTTCCTTCAGGCCATTGTGAGCCAGTTTGAACCCTTCTCAGACTCACAACCTTCTCTGGACAGACTACAAACACGCTTCTAACACCTCCATAGGTAGGGATGGACTATTTCATTGTTGAATTAACTGGAGACACTGATTAATGTAGTGGGAGACAAAGACACTTTATTTATTTGCAGAGTAAATGTTTGGGGAGAGTGATTTTGTTGAACGAAGTAAGTTCAACCATGCTACTCGACTACTACCACTCACCCATATCTAGTGGATGGGACTGAAAAATTTCCCAATTGTGATTGGAAGACTACAAATATTTATACTCTGCCTAGATCCACACACCCCCGTCAGGTCCTCTCTGCTATTTCATGGATGACTAGTACCACTACCAAGATGACACTCATATCTTACTCTATTCTCTTTGATACTGGCATCTCCATCTTCACTTTTTCCTTGCATTTCATGACAGTCAACTCTACAAAGGTGAGAGTGGTCCCTTGCAGGTGGTCCCTTATAGCACTACTTTACACATTCACGTGTAATTTCTGCATGCCATTGGGGAGAATTTTGTTGCACACCATGTGCATAGTAACATCTTTCCTAGTCATGATCTGTGGCACTTCGAGGTCTGGTAAACACATCAATTCCTTTGAGCCACTGACTTTTCTCAACTTGTACAATGCCAACACCTCAGTACACTTCAAACATATATGAAGACTATTCTCTAGCTCCTCACGTGGCTCCTTCTAGGAAATACATCTTCTCTAAATGGTGGGTTCTTCCTCACAGGAACAACTCACCTCTCTATGGATATGTTTCCATTTCCCTTTCATTTTACTTGGGCCCTCCTGTGAGTGAATCCCAATCCTTCTCTGCTACCATGTTGACTTTTCATAAGAGATGATATTGTATGTGAATATTTTTATTACAACGATAAGTGTTCCATATATATAGAATATATAGTGACTATCCATGAAAGGATGCATCCCTTGGATAATATATATATATATATATATATGGAACACTCGTGATAAATAACTACTTATTTATGATATATATTTATAACTTATATAAATATATTATTACATTTATAATATTGTTTAATAATTAATAATCATGTTATTAATTATTAATCTAGTAGAATGTCTTTCCGATGCTTCCCAAACATCAACACATCATTCTCCAAAGAATTCCACTAGAAGGATTCATGCAAGTTTAGGACCAGGGAGCAACCCCAAGTGTGTCTCATGTTCGGAGGCAAAGGATAATGCATGAGGCAAACATCTTGTAAGGTGAACTCAGGAAGATCAAGCCACCTACTTTCAATGGTGAGCACAATAAAGGAGAAGAGGTAGAGGCTTGAGTGTTGGAAATGAAGAAATATTTCCAGTTGCATGATTACCTCTCTCGAGTAGAAGCTAGAATTGCCACCTACCATTTGCAAGGAAATGAAACCATGTGGTGGGATCAGCTCAAGCAAGCTAAGAACCTTGATGAGAAGAGAATATCATGGAGGTAGTTCAAAGAATATTTCCCAGAGAAATATTTTTCTGATCATTACTATAAAAGGAAGATGAAAGAGTTCTTTGAACTCAAGTTGGGAACCATGAAAATGGAGGAATATGAGAAGAGGTTCTTTGAATTGTTGAAGTACGTTGATTTCATCAATGATGATAAGGTCAAAATACAAAGATTTATAAGTGGTTTACCCTCCTTCTATAGTGACAAGATACAATATGATAACCCCAAGACTTTGGAGGAGACCATAAGGAGAGTAAGGCATCTTTATGAGCAGAGAAAAGGAAGGCCAATGTTCCAAAAGGCTTAGAATGAAAAGATTAAAGGGAAAAAGGATAAAATTCAGAAAGGTTTTAAGCCACCCTTTTTTAGGAACAACACCCAAGCAAATAAACAAGGACATGAATCCCAATATGAGCACAAGAATTTAGATTCATTTGGGAAAAGGTCAAGGCAACAGTCTGTACAATGTTGGGGATGTGAGGGGAATCAATTATACAGGGACTACCCTCACAAAGGAGAAAGAATGATAACTGTCCACAACATTCAAGAGGATGAAAGATTAGAAGACATGGGAGGAAGCATCCCAAGGATTTATGCAGCCCTAGACAACAAGGAAGCTGAATATAAATCCCCCATGATTGAAGTGGAAGGTAAGATCAATAATGATCCCATAACAATTTTGATTGATTCTGGAGCTAGCCATGGTTACATAATTGCTAACATTGTTGAAAGATTTCACTTACAAAGAAGTAAGCATAATAAATATTGGTTAGTTCAGTTAGCCACATGGGCTAAGAGAAAGATCAATGAGTTGGTTAAAGATTGTTCGATAGACATGAATGGACTAAGCACAAAGATAGATGTAAACATCATACCATTGGGTTCATATGATTGTCTAATTTGCATGGATTGGTTGGAAAAACACCATGTTGTTCTATAATGTTACAATAAGACAATCACATGTCTTGATGAAGAAGGGAAACAAAACAAGATTCAATGCATTCCAAGAGCTGTAGTTCTTAGAGATATTTCAACTATGCAGCTAAAAAAGAGTTTTAGGAAGGGATGTCAGATTTTTGCAATCCATATGGAAGAGGCAACCAAAGACAAAGTGGAAAGAATTGAAGACCATATGGTCTTGAAGGATTTTGAATATGTTTTTAGAGAAATCACAGGATTTCCACCAAAAAGAGACATTGATTTCTATATTGATTTGATGCCAGGAGCTGCCCCAGTGTCCAAGACACCTTACAGAATGGGCACACCAGAATTGAAAGAGTTGCATATGTAACTCAAAGAGGTTTCAAAGAAGGGGTATATATGCCTAAGTGTGTCACCTTGTGGAGCCCCAATTCTTTTTGTGAAGAAGAAAGATGGAACCTTAAGGCTATGTATTGATTTCAAATAACTTAATAAGGTCACCATAAAGAACAAGTATCATTTGCCAAGAATTGATGATTTGTTTGATTAGCTGAAGGGTGAAAGGATCTTTTCCAAGATTGAGTTGAGATCATGTTATCATCAAGTAAGAATAAAGAAAGAATACATCAACAAGACCACATTTAGGACAAGATATGGGAATTAGGAATTCATGGTAGTGCCATTTGGACTATCAAATGGCCCAACAATTTTTATGTGTTTGATGAATGAAGTGTTAAGGGAGTATCTGGAAAATTTTGTAATTGTGTTCCTGAATGATATATTTTTCTACTCTAAGTTCAAAGAGAAACATGAGCAACATTTAAGAATGGTGTTGCAAGTTTTAAGAGAGCATAAATTGTAAGCTAAGCTAAGTAAGTGCATTTTTTATCAAAAAAAGATTCACTACTTGGGGCATACAAATTCAACATATGGGATAACAGTGGATCCTGAAAAGATAGAGGCCATTAGAGGATGGCCAGTGCCAAGGAACGTGTTATAGGTCAGATCATTTATGGGTCTTTTTAGTTATTGAAGATTCATAAAAGGATTCTCAAAGATTGCAAGTCCAATCACTTCTTTGCAAAAGAAGGGAGTGAAGTTTGACTGGACTTCCAAGTGCGAAGAAAGTTTTTAGAAGTTGAAGGAAATATTGACAAGTGCACCCATATTGAATATTGTAGGTTCAAATGAATATTTTTTTTGTGTGCACTGATGCATGCAAGGAAGGGATTAATGGATTTCTCAGTCAAAAGGATCATGTGGTATGTTATGAGTCCAAAAAACTAAAAGAACCTGAAAGAAATTATTCTACACATGACTTGGATTTAGCATCGATTGTAAATGCATTGAAAATGTGGAGGCATTACCTTATGGATAAGAAATTAGAGCTAAGGATAGACCATTGTGGTCTGAAGCATTTGTTTGGACAACCAACACTAAATTCCAGACAAACTAGATGGCTGGAATTTCTGAGTAAATATGACTTTGAAATTAAGCATATAAAGGGAAAAGAAAATCAAGTGGCTGATGCACTCAACATGAGAGCTCATGAGAAGCATATTGTAGCCATCAACATGTACATAATTAATCTGAAAGATCAAATTATTGCAGCAACAAATGCAGATCAACATTATCTAAAAGTAAAAGAGATATTACAACAAGGTAATTTTCAACAGAAATTTAATTCTTATGAGTTAAAAGAAGATGGAATTCTCATGTACAAAGGTAAGGTGTATGTGTTGAATTCCAGTGAGATGAAAAATGTAGTGTTGAAGGAAATGCATAATGTGCCATATGTCGGGCACCCAGGATATCAAAATACAATTGTAGTTGTGAGAAGCCAATACATTTGGCCAAGAATGAAAAAGGAAGTGGCTAATTACATAGCCAGATGTCTAGAATGCCAAAAAGTGAAGACTTAAATAGGCATCCAACAAGTTTTCTACAACTATTTCCCATTCCAGAATGGAAGTGGGAAGTTGTCATGATAGATTTTATTACTAAGCTTCCCAGAACAGTGAAGCAACATGGTTCCATCATAGTGGTGGTGGATAAATTGACTAAGAAAACATATTTGATTCTAGTAAAGACTTCACACAAGGCAACACATATTGCAGAAATATATATGAATGAAGTTTCTAGGCTACATGGAGTTCCTAAGACAATAGTTTCAGATAGGGATCCAAAGTTTACTTCGAATTTTTGGAAAGTTTTGTTAAGAGATTTGGGACAAATTTAAATCATAGTAAAACATATCACCCAAAGTAAGATGGGAAAATACAAAGGATTGACAAGATAATTGAGGACATGCTTAGAATGTATGTGATGGATCAGCCATCAAAGTGGGAATATTATATTCATTTAGTTGAATTTGCCTACAACAATGGGTATTAGGCTTCATTGAAAACGAGTCCATTTGAAGAATTGTATGGAAGAAAATGTAACACTCTGGTGAGTTGGGATAATCCAATAGACAGAGTAGTTTTTTGGCCAGATTTATTGAAGGAAATGGAAGAGCAAATAGAAAAGATCAAGAACAATTTATAGGTTTCCCAGGATAGGAAGAAAATGTACGCAGATACGAACAACGTTTTTAGAGATTTTAAAGTGGGAGAACATGTGTTCTTAGAAGTAAAGGAAAAGAGAAGTTTGATAAGATTAGGTAGTTTCCTGAAGTTGGTAGCGAGATATTGTGGACCCTTTGAAATATTAGAAAATATAGGGCTAGTTGAATACATGCTAGCATTTCCCACATCCATGAGAATGCGTAATGCATATCATGAATCATTATTAAAAAAAATTGTGCATAACCCTAACCACATAATTGATTGGATTGTGATCTAGGTAAAGCATGAAGGGGATTTTCGAGTGCAACCAATACGCATCTTGGACCTGAAAGTCAAAATTATTAGGAACAAAGCCATGGGGCTGGTAAAGGTTCAATAGACCTGTTACAATCCTGAAGATGCAACATGGGAGCATGAAGAAAACATGCGGGAAGAATACCCGTAAATTTTTTACTATTTTGAAGGAAATGGAATGGAAGACTCCATTTTGAGAAGCTAGAGTTCCAAAACTACATATCAAAGTCCTAGCCAAATGTGTTGGTGAACTTCATAAACAAATGTCTCATTCCTTAGGTTAGCCTTGATAAACATATGGTACATCCCTTGGGTTATCCTTGATAAATGGATGGTACATCCATTGGGTTAGCCTTGATAAATGGATGGTACATCCATTGGGTTAGCCTTGATAAATGGATGGTACATCCATTGGGTTATCCTTGATAAATGGATGGTACATCCCTTGTGTTAGCCTTGATAAATGAATGGTGCATTCCTTGGGTCGGTGATTTGAGAGGAACGAGATATTACGGTTGGAACTACTGATGGAGATATTAAATTGTAGAATTTTTATTTCTAATTATTGTGATGTAAATTTGCATATATATGTATAATGGCATAGAGTGCACCGAGGACG
>JZKD02S1767162.1:123907-144461 GCA_000966675.3 Picea glauca
ATTCAATGCATTCCAAGAGCTGTAGTTCTTAGAGATATTTCAACTATGCAGCTAAAAAAGAGTTTTAGGAAGGGATGTCAGATTTTTGCAATCCATATGGAAGAGGCAACCAAAGACAAAGTGGAAAGAATTGAAGACCATATGGTCTTGAAGGATTTTGAATATGTTTTTAGAGAAATCACAGGATTTCCACCAAAAAGAGACATTGATTTCTATATTGATTTGATGCCAGGAGCTGCCCCAGTGTCCAAGACACCTTACAGAATGGGCACACCAGAATTGAAAGAGTTGCATATGTAACTCAAAGAGGTTTCAAAGAAGGGGTATATATGCCTAAGTGTGTCACCTTGTGGAGCCCCAATTCTTTTTGTGAAGAAGAAAGATGGAACCTTAAGGCTATGTATTGATTTCAAATAACTTAATAAGGTCACCATAAAGAACAAGTATCATTTGCCAAGAATTGATGATTTGTTTGATTAGCTGAAGGGTGAAAGGATCTTTTCCAAGATTGAGTTGAGATCATGTTATCATCAAGTAAGAATAAAGAAAGAATACATCAACAAGACCACATTTAGGACAAGATATGGGAATTAGGAATTCATGGTAGTGCCATTTGGACTATCAAATGGCCCAACAATTTTTATGTGTTTGATGAATGAAGTGTTAAGGGAGTATCTGGAAAATTTTGTAATTGTGTTCCTGAATGATATATTTTTCTACTCTAAGTTCAAAGAGAAACATGAGCAACATTTAAGAATGGTGTTGCAAGTTTTAAGAGAGCATAAATTGTAAGCTAAGCTAAGTAAGTGCATTTTTTATCAAAAAAAGATTCACTACTTGGGGCATACAAATTCAACATATGGGATAACAGTGGATCCTGAAAAGATAGAGGCCATTAGAGGATGGCCAGTGCCAAGGAACGTGTTATAGGTCAGATCATTTATGGGTCTTTTTAGTTATTGAAGATTCATAAAAGGATTCTCAAAGATTGCAAGTCCAATCACTTCTTTGCAAAAGAAGGGAGTGAAGTTTGACTGGACTTCCAAGTGCGAAGAAAGTTTTTAGAAGTTGAAGGAAATATTGACAAGTGCACCCATATTGAATATTGTAGGTTCAAATGAATATTTTTTTTGTGTGCACTGATGCATGCAAGGAAGGGATTAATGGATTTCTCAGTCAAAAGGATCATGTGGTATGTTATGAGTCCAAAAAACTAAAAGAACCTGAAAGAAATTATTCTACACATGACTTGGATTTAGCATCGATTGTAAATGCATTGAAAATGTGGAGGCATTACCTTATGGATAAGAAATTAGAGCTAAGGATAGACCATTGTGGTCTGAAGCATTTGTTTGGACAACCAACACTAAATTCCAGACAAACTAGATGGCTGGAATTTCTGAGTAAATATGACTTTGAAATTAAGCATATAAAGGGAAAAGAAAATCAAGTGGCTGATGCACTCAACATGAGAGCTCATGAGAAGCATATTGTAGCCATCAACATGTACATAATTAATCTGAAAGATCAAATTATTGCAGCAACAAATGCAGATCAACATTATCTAAAAGTAAAAGAGATATTACAACAAGGTAATTTTCAACAGAAATTTAATTCTTATGAGTTAAAAGAAGATGGAATTCTCATGTACAAAGGTAAGGTGTATGTGTTGAATTCCAGTGAGATGAAAAATGTAGTGTTGAAGGAAATGCATAATGTGCCATATGTCGGGCACCCAGGATATCAAAATACAATTGTAGTTGTGAGAAGCCAATACATTTGGCCAAGAATGAAAAAGGAAGTGGCTAATTACATAGCCAGATGTCTAGAATGCCAAAAAGTGAAGACTTAAATAGGCATCCAACAAGTTTTCTACAACTATTTCCCATTCCAGAATGGAAGTGGGAAGTTGTCATGATAGATTTTATTACTAAGCTTCCCAGAACAGTGAAGCAACATGGTTCCATCATAGTGGTGGTGGATAAATTGACTAAGAAAACATATTTGATTCTAGTAAAGACTTCACACAAGGCAACACATATTGCAGAAATATATATGAATGAAGTTTCTAGGCTACATGGAGTTCCTAAGACAATAGTTTCAGATAGGGATCCAAAGTTTACTTCGAATTTTTGGAAAGTTTTGTTAAGAGATTTGGGACAAATTTAAATCATAGTAAAACATATCACCCAAAGTAAGATGGGAAAATACAAAGGATTGACAAGATAATTGAGGACATGCTTAGAATGTATGTGATGGATCAGCCATCAAAGTGGGAATATTATATTCATTTAGTTGAATTTGCCTACAACAATGGGTATTAGGCTTCATTGAAAACGAGTCCATTTGAAGAATTGTATGGAAGAAAATGTAACACTCTGGTGAGTTGGGATAATCCAATAGACAGAGTAGTTTTTTGGCCAGATTTATTGAAGGAAATGGAAGAGCAAATAGAAAAGATCAAGAACAATTTATAGGTTTCCCAGGATAGGAAGAAAATGTACGCAGATACGAACAACGTTTTTAGAGATTTTAAAGTGGGAGAACATGTGTTCTTAGAAGTAAAGGAAAAGAGAAGTTTGATAAGATTAGGTAGTTTCCTGAAGTTGGTAGCGAGATATTGTGGACCCTTTGAAATATTAGAAAATATAGGGCTAGTTGAATACATGCTAGCATTTCCCACATCCATGAGAATGCGTAATGCATATCATGAATCATTATTAAAAAAAATTGTGCATAACCCTAACCACATAATTGATTGGATTGTGATCTAGGTAAAGCATGAAGGGGATTTTCGAGTGCAACCAATACGCATCTTGGACCTGAAAGTCAAAATTATTAGGAACAAAGCCATGGGGCTGGTAAAGGTTCAATAGACCTGTTACAATCCTGAAGATGCAACATGGGAGCATGAAGAAAACATGCGGGAAGAATACCCGTAAATTTTTTACTATTTTGAAGGAAATGGAATGGAAGACTCCATTTTGAGAAGCTAGAGTTCCAAAACTACATATCAAAGTCCTAGCCAAATGTGTTGGTGAACTTCATAAACAAATGTCTCATTCCTTAGGTTAGCCTTGATAAACATATGGTACATCCCTTGGGTTATCCTTGATAAATGGATGGTACATCCATTGGGTTAGCCTTGATAAATGGATGGTACATCCATTGGGTTAGCCTTGATAAATGGATGGTACATCCATTGGGTTATCCTTGATAAATGGATGGTACATCCCTTGTGTTAGCCTTGATAAATGAATGGTGCATTCCTTGGGTCGGTGATTTGAGAGGAACGAGATATTACGGTTGGAACTACTGATGGAGATATTAAATTGTAGAATTTTTATTTCTAATTATTGTGATGTAAATTTGCATATATATGTATAATGGCATAGAGTGCACCGAGGACGACGAACAATTGTAGGGGAGGGGGAATGTAACATCCCCACTATACTATCCAGTTTAATCAATGCTTATGTATATATAATGTGTGGCTACGACCAAAGCGATGTACTATGTGAATTATATTTCTATGTTTTAATAATAAAAATGTGATGCCATCCGCTAAGGGGACATGGACAAGAGATGGGGGTTGAATTAATCCACAAGAGAGGGGAGTGTCTAGGATAATGGTAAGAGGAGTCCAAGGGGGAATTACCCATGTATATTAATCCAACCCATTTTCCTAAATTTTCTATTTGTATATGAACCTTCCAATTTTTGATTGAGTGTTCCCAAAGCCAATCATTGAATGCATGTAAGAGGGTTGGTGTGAGTGGTCACATATGAAAGTTATTGGGAACATGGGGGTTGATTACAATCATCTTGGGTAAGAGTCAAGCAAGGCAAGCCAAAGGGAGGAAATTCACATGAGTTGGGACAACAATTTTACACATGGAGTTTTTGTGCATAAGGAGCAGGTAGGGAGCAAGAAAGAGAGTTGGGGAGCTGATGCAACCATGAAGGGTGAATTATAGAGCACGATGGAGCATATTCAAAGTGTATTGGAGATAGAAATTGAAGAGATAGGTTTTCAATCCTGAAGAGTGAACTCCTAAGTGAGATGCACTAAAACAAAAAGTGTTTGTTGTGTTTTGTTTGTAGTTTTCCTAGCAACAAGTTCCCTTGAGTTCCCAGTTGAGAGATTCCTAGATACTTGTGCTAGATAGGTCCTAATAAATGAATGGGATCCCCAAGAGACTAAGATAAGTGAAGGGGTACATTCCTTGGGTTGGACAAGTCAAGAGGAAGAGAGCTGGTGAAAAATTGGGATAGTTGTAGGAAGATATCAGTGGGTTTTGAGTTTATGAGCTATGAGTGGACTGTGAGAGACCACCCAATTTTGTGGATTACTAGCCTCGGCTCAGGGGTGACTGGCTGTTGATATTTGGAACAATCAGTCTATGGTTGGGTGGAACATCCATCCCAAGCAGTTGGTTGCACAACTCTTGTTTAAAGATAAGTGCTTTATCTCGTTGCTGAGTTATTTACATGTGTTATTGATGTGCATGAACTTTGTGTAAATGAGAATGATTTATATGTTGTTGTAACGAGTTGTTTATCTACATTTCATGTTAATTATTATCATGTTGTAGACACTTATATTTTATGGTAGTAGACAGTAGCTAAATCTATTTTAATTCCTAATTGAAAGCTATAGAAAACCGACTAACAATAAATTAATTAATTTAGTTAACAACAAAATTAATTTTATGAGTATTTTGCACCATAATGTCCCTTAGCTGGGCTAGGGGATTGTTATAGAAAGATTTTCCTCACCCCATGCAACTTGCTCAGAAGGCATTTTCCATTTCCCTATGCAGACTTGAAGTCCCTTTTTGCAGTTCCCAGAGCTAAAAATTGTATTTTTCCACATATACGGGCCCTAACATCTATACATCATGTGTATACGTAGGTTGCACCATTACAACTTGCGTACATAAGGTTTTGTGCCCAAAATTAAAAAATGGTGTCGAGTTTCCATGTCACGTCATGAGATCCATGATCCTTGACCTTCCATATACTGTGTAACATCTGCGACCACCCAGGCCAGGCCATGCTACTCCAGAAAATGATTTTATGCTCTGACACCACCTTGTAATATAAACAACATCCAACTGAGCTATGCCACAATTTTTTTTCGAATTGCCTGCAATTAAAACATATACACACATAACTCTTGCAAAACTTTGTATATAAAATGTAAACATACAAATACATTATGTAAATGCACAGATTCATACTGAAATAACATGAAACATATACATGCATCATATACAAGCAATACCCATAAATAAAAACAGAGTTATAAACCACACATAGGATAAACCCATAAAAATAAACACGTAAATAATAATGCAACATGTAATTTATCTCACAATTGACACTTATATTGGTAATAATATCACCAACTATGTGCATACCTTCCACGAACCTCCCATCCTTAGACCACACTGCTCATCACTCTCAGCAGTGGGTCACCCCCGAGCTGGGACTAAACTCCACTTGAGTAAAGGGATTCCTAACCAGGCTAATGGATCATAGACAACAAGAAAGACTCTGTCACAGGTTCCAACTCAAACTAACAACCTACGGTCTCTCATTCCCTACATGCATGTCCCACCCCAGGAAGTGTGCCCTTTCTCTGCTCAATATTCCTTCAGCTGCCCCACTTCCTTTTCGGGCTTCAACAACAGGACGAAAAGGAAGTCTCATAGACCTGTAGCTATAGTTTAGCACCTTCGAAAATCAATTCCCAACAATTATCTCACCTTGAGAGATTTCCCATGGGCCTGACAACCTACCTCTTCAATATCCCACGGGCTTGACAACCCGCTTCTTCAGTCCATCTCCCAATCTAACCAGGTACACAAACATGTATGGGTATGGATACAGGTTCAGGTACAGTGGAAAGAAGGTATGGAGGACAACTGACCGAGTGAGTGAATGATCCTGGAATGATTGAATGGATGACTGAATGATGGGAAAATGAACTAAGTCCAAACTATATGTATGCATGTTCCCAACTTGGCACTTGTCATGTTGGGAGCTACTTTGGCCCACTTGTCCCCATCCTTAGAACTTAGGATAAAATAATTTTCCATACTTTATGATTTAAGGAATATTAATATAATATTCCTTTTTGGCTTAATCTCCCTAGCTTAGCCCTTTTTCTTAACTTTTAGCCCCCCATTTCCCTAACTAGTGGAGTTTAGTCCCCCATAATCTTTTATCGTGGTCGGTCTACGCGCATAGATGTATTTTTATATTAATGATGAGACATATACAAAAATAGGCTCATTGGCCTTTAACATCTAGGCTCTCTGGCCTAATCATCACATAATACTTTTAGCTTATAATAAACTGGCTCACTAGCCTATAAAACACAACATATACACAAAGGCTCCCTGGCCTCAAAATCGTGGTCACTTAAGTTTGTTGCGCGCGATATCCTGGAATGTGTACACTTCATCATTTTACTGCGCAGTACATGTGCGCACTATACCATGGAAGGTGCATACAAAAATTATATCAAACATCTCACCAACTTATGTACATTTGTATTTAAATTTACAATTGGGTTCATCCAAGGGATATTACAATCCCCTCCCCTTATTAATGCACTGTCCTCAGTGCATTATGTACACATATACAACAAAAATTTCAAAAATCCTCAAAAATATGTGGGTATTTTGCCTACATTGCATCCTCATGCTCCCTAGTAGTGTCCTCAGGACCGTACTAGGTCCATTGGACCTTTACAAGCCCTATGGATTGATTCCAGAGTTGTTTGATTTTTCGGTCCATAATGCATACTAGATGCACTTGGAAAGCACCTTCTTTCTCCACCTGAATCACATTCCAATCAATAACATGATTATCATCAGGTATATATTTCTTGAGCAATGATACATGGAATACATTATGAACAGACATAGATGCAAGAAATGCAATCATATAAGCTATTGGACCAATCCTCTCTAGGGTTTCAAATGGCCCACAATAGCGAGCGACCAACTTTGAACAATTTCCCAACTTCAGGGAACTTCTGTTGGCCTTCACTTTCAAGAATACATGGTCTCCCACTTTAAATTCCTTGTGAGTTATGCCCTTATCAACATAGCTTTTCTGCATGTCTTGGGCAGCCTTTAAACTTTGTTTTATTTTTATCATTTGCTCCTCCATTTCCCTGAGTAAATCTGGCCCAACCACTACTCTATCTACTGGGTTATCCCAACTTACCGGTGTCTTGCACTTTTTGTCATAAAGTTCCTCAAATGGGCTCATCTTTAGAGATGTTTGGTACCCATTGTTATAAGAAAACTCTACTAAGTGTAGGTAGTCTTCCCATTTTGATGGTTTATCCATCACATACATCCTCAAAATATCCTCAATCACTTGATTCACCCTCTCTGTTTGTCCATCTAATTCTGGATGATAAGTTATACTAAAAATCAAATTTGTTCCAAATCCATTAAATAATCCCTTCCAAAAAGTTGACGTAAATTTTGGATCTATGTCATATACAACTGTTTTGGGTATTCCATGTAATCGAGAAATTTCTCTCATATAAACATCAACAATGTTGGCTTTCTTGTGAGTGAGCTTAACTGGAATAAAATGGGTAGCTTTAGTAAGCTTATCCACCACTACCATGATATAATCATGTTGCTTGTTTGTTCTGGGAATTTTGGTGATGAAATCCATTGTTACAAATTCCCATTTCCACTTAGGAATGGGTAATGGATGTAGAAAAATAGCTGGATGCCTATGCTCAACCTTTACCTTTTGAAATTCCAAACATTTGGAAATAAAATCAACAACTTTTTCCTTCATGCATGGCCAATAATATTGGCTCTTGACAACTGCAACAGTTTTTTGATAACCTGGGTGCCCAACATAAGGTACATTATGCATTTCTCTCAATATCATATTTTTCAATTCATGGGAATTTGGTACATAAATTCTTCCCTTGTACATGAAAATTTCATCATTATCTAGCTTATATTCTTCAATTTTTTGATGCAAAATACCTTGCTGTAATTTTTCCACTAATTCCTTGTATTGCAAATTTGTTTTGGAAGCCTCCAAAATTATGTGTTTCAAATCTGATTGGTACATGCTAATGGTTGTAGCATGCAACTCATGCACTCTTCTTTTGAGTGCATCAATCATTTTGTTCTCTTTCCCCTTGATATGCTTTATATCAAAGTCATATTCACTGAGAAATTATAACCATCTGCTTTGCCTAGAATTTAGAGTTGACTGATCAAATAAATATTTCAGATCATTATGGTCTGTCCTTAGCTCAAACCTTTTCCCCTTGAGGTAGTGTCTCCATTCCCTCAAGGCATGCACTATGGCTTCCAACTCCAAATCATGGGTGGCATAGTGTCTTTCATTCTCCTTCAACTTCCTTGATTCATAACATATAACAAACCCATTTTGACTGAGGACTCCACCAAGTCCTTCTTTACATGCATCTATGCATACAATGAAGTCTTCATTTGGGTTTGCAATCCTTAGTATTGGAACACTTGTTAATAATTGTTTCAAGTGTTGGAAACTCTTTTCACAATCCAATGTCCACTGAAACTTCACACCCTTATTTTGCAAGGAAGTGATTGGGTGTGCAATCTTTGAGAATCCTTCAATAAATATCCTATAGTAGCCTGCAAGACCCATGAATGATCTGGCCTCTGTCACATTCTTTGGTGCTGACCATTCTTTAATGGCTTCTATCTTCTCAAGATCCATTGCTATTCCATCCTCTGAAATGATATGTCCCAAATAATGAATCTGCTTATGATAAAATGAGCACTTACTCAATTTGGCATACAACTGATGCTCCCTTAATACTTGTAATACCATCCTCAAGTGTTGTTCATGCTCTTCCTCTGATTTAGAATATATAATAATGACATCTAAAAATACAATGACAAACTTATCTAAGTATTCTCTGAAAATACCATTCATTAAACACATGAAGACAACTGGTACATTTGATAATCCAAAGGGAACCACTGTGAACTCATAATGACCATACCTTGTTCTGAAAGCAGTCTTGCTAATGTCTTCTTCTTTATTTCTTACTTTATGATAACCAGACCTAAGATCAATCTTGGAGAATATTTTTGAATCTTTCAGTTGATCGAAGAGGTCATCAATCCTTGGTAAGGGATACTTATTCTTCATAGTTACCTTGTTCAATTGCTAAAGTCAATGCATAGTCTCAATGTACCATCCTTTTTAGTCACAAATAAAACTGGGGCACCCCAAGGTGACACACTTGGGCATATATACCGCTTCTTTAGAAGCTCTTCAAGTTGCATTTGCAACTCCTTCAATTCTGGTGTACTCATCCTGTATGGAGTCTTGGATACTGGAGCTTCTCCAGGCATCAAATTTATGGAGAAATCAATGTCTCTTTTAGGGGGTAATCTTGGTATTTTCTTAAACACATCTTCAAAATCTTTTAGGACTGCATAATCTTCAATATTTGACACCTTATCTTTAGGTGTCTCTTCCATATGTGCTGCAAATATTTGACACCCTTTTTTGTAACATTTCTTCAGCTGCAATGCTGAAATTTCTCTTATGGTTACTGCCCTGGGAATTCCCTGCACTTTCCTTAGGTTCTCTTCCTCATCCAAGCAAGTAAATTCCTTGTTATGACAATCTAGGATAACATGATGCTGGTCCAACCAATCCATCCCAATTAGAGAGTCATAGGAACCTAAAGGAAATATGTTCAAATCTGTCCTGGTGTTCAGTCCATTCATGTCCATAAGACATGACTTAACCATCTCATTAAATTTTCTTTTGGCTCCGGTACCCAACTGCACCAACCAATATTTTCCATGCTTTCGTCTTGTCAAATGCAAACCTTCCACCATCTTAGGATCTATATAACTATGACTAGCTCCTGAATCAATTAAAATAACAATGGTTTAGTTGTTGATCATGCCTTCCACTTCAAGCATATGTGATTGATACTCTGCTTGCTTGTTGTCTAGGGCTGCATAGATCCTTGGTACATTTCTGCCCATGTCCTCCACTATTTCATCTTGTTGTACATTGTGAACAATCCTCACTTTTTCACCTCTGCGAGGACAATCTCTGAACATATGATCTCCTTTACAGCCCCAAGATTGAATAGGTGGTTGCCTTGGCCTTTGAACCCATTTCTCAATCGTTCTAAGTTCTCTAGAAGTTGGTTGTCCTTGAGGATTATTTCTAAAGAATGGTGGCTTAGTTCCCTTCTTCCTCTGGTCCATCTTGAATTTATTTTTGTCTTCCCAAGATTTTTGGAAAGTTGGCCTTGCTTTTTGCTGATCCTATAGACATTTAGCTTGCCTTATGGTCTCCTCCAATGTTTTGGGATCATCATATTGTATTTTGTCACTGTTGAATGATGTAAATCCACTCAAATACCTCTGAATCTTAACTGTCTTATCCTTGATGAAAGAAACATACTTCAACAGTTCTAAAAACCTTCTTTCATATTCATCTATGGTCATACTCCCAAGATTGAGTTCAAATAACTCTTTCATTTTCTTGTCATGGTATCTGTTAGTCAAGTATTTATTTTAAAAATACTTCTTGAATTCCCTCAAAGTAACATTTTTCTTTTTAAAGTGTTGCACTTGCACAAGTTGATCCCACCACATGGATGCCTTTGCCTTGAACTGATAGATGGAAATTCTTCCTTCTGCATGAGATGAATAATTATGCAATTGAAAATACTTTCTCATGCCCAACAACCATGTCTCTGCATATTCATCCTTCTTGTGCTCACCATCAAATTTATTTTCAATTATTGAAGTTACAATCTGTTGCAGTTCTAGGCCAATTCGTGTTTTTGGTCTGGAGTGCTACAGGTACATTATTTTCCATATTAAACATTTTTAACATGCCCAGAAATTTAATTCATCTCTAGTAATGTCTTCTATGGTTCAATATATTTCCATTTATTTCTCCTGCGCCTCAATCTGATTTAGGAGCAAAAAGTTATGTCTCTTTGAAGTTAGTTGGGTCTTAAAATTTACCCTGCACTGTTTGTGTTGTAACTTTCTCATAAAAGCTCCGTTTCATGAATGGTTTACACCATTAGAAATCTCTCTCTAGGATATTTTATTTGATTTGCAGAGACAAAGTTTACCTTATATACATCATGTTCTTGTGGTTTTTGAGTAGCTAAAAACGCTGTTAAGGGCCTAAAAAACGCACTGCAAAAAGATGACGTTCAAACAGTATAAAAAGTCATGGAAATTCATTGGTTTTCTGCTGTTGTTCACAAACCAACGACTTCACGTGCAAAAATTTCAACCTGTACACCCTTATTTAGCATGCGCAACAACACAATAAGGTAATTCATGCTCCACACACTTATAACCACTGTGCATCACTTCTTTGTTGCGCCAATAAATGGTGCGCACTACTTTTGTGTCGCGCGCCAATATCCATTGTACACAATTTTGGTTCTTGCACTAATACCTGTTGTGCGCAATTTTTTTTGTGTCGCACACGATTTGTTTGTTGCGCAGTAATATTCCCCACGCATTTCACTCTACACATTGCACCATGCCAAAGTTTAGTACACCCCCACCGTGCACCAATACTCTGCGTGCACCATTAACTAAATTGTCGTGCGACAACATATACCCACATTATGCGGGCACCAACAAAATTTCTCTGTGCTCTACCAATACTGCGTAGACCACATGCGCCATTATTATGCGTAAGCACACTACATGCCAGTATTATGCATGCGTCACTCAATCCACACCGTGCAATGCTAAATTTAGCACCCACACTCCAATATTTTTCCGTCCAGCGCCAAATTTTAGCGTGCGAACCCACACACCAATATTTTTCTGTGCAGCACCAAATTTTAGCGTGCACACCCACACACCAATATTTTTCCACGCAACGCCAAATTTTAGCGCTTGCGTGCACACATCAATATTTTTCTGTGAAGCGCCGAATTTTAGCGTGCACACCCACACACCAATATTTTCCTGTGTAGCGCCAAATTTTAGTGCGTGCACCGGCACACCACTATGTTTCCACATATCACAAGATTTTCACAGTGCATCATTCATTTTTAGTGTGCCCACCTACGCACATTCATTTTTATGTGCATCAATTCCTCGTGAATTCCGCTGCAGAATTTGGGGCTTTTCCCTAACTTCTTCCCCATTTTTACCGTAGACATTCTACAACTATGAAATTTGTTCAATATCACCCCGATAACAACAATTCAACCTCTGCAACAACAAATCGTTGTTGGTTGAAATTTCTGGAACGATTTTTTTTCTTCCCAAACTCAATCCACAAATTGAGAATTTTAATCAATTAATCTCGCTCCATTTGTCATGGCTTCATTGTAACTTCAAATTCGATCAATTCTAGGTCTAAATTTGCTAGAACAGATATTAAATCAAGAATATCTCACCACTTGGGCAAATTTTTCAGTTTTCTCATGAATTTAACAACAAAAATTGGGGCTTTTTCCCAATTCCACGTCGCTGCTTCTAAATTTTACCATGGACGCTCTGTAACTTGAAATTTGGCCACTTTGAAATCAATCTTCTATGAAATTTCACTTCAACTCAACTTGCTCGACTGATCCAGGCTTAGTGTTGAAAACTAAAGCTATGATACTATATTCTAACATCCCCAGCCACCCAGGTCAGGCCATGCTACTCCAGAAAATGCTTTTATGCTCTGACACCACCTTGTAACATACACAACATCCAACTGAGCTATACCACATACATTTTTTGAACTGCATGCAATTAAAACATATACACACTTAACTCTTGCAGAACTTTATATATAAAACGTAAATAGACAAATATATTCTGTAAATGAAAAGATTCATACTGAAATAATAGGAAACATGTACATGCAACATATACAGGCAATACCCATCAATATAAAGACAGTTATAAACCACACATAGGATAAACCCATGAAAATAAACAAGTAAATAATAATGCAACATGTAATTATCTCATAATTTACACTTATCTTGGTAAGAATATCACCACCTGCGTGCATACCTTCCATGAACCTCCTAGCCTTAAACCACACAGCTCATCACTCTCAGCAGTGGGTCACCCCCGAGTTGGGAATAAACTCCACTTGGGTAAAGGGATTCCTAACCAGGCTAATGGATCATAGACAAAAGGAAAGTCTCTGTCACAGGTGCCAACTCAAACTAACAACCTATAGTCTGTCATTCCCCACATGCCTCTCCCACCCCAGGAAGTGTTCCCCTTCTCTTCTCAACAGTCCTTCGGCTACCCCACTTCCTTCCTGGGCTTGAGTAATAGGCTGAACATGAAGTCTCAGATCCATGTAGTTGCAGTTTCGCACCTTCAGAAATCAATTCCCATCAATTCTCTCACCTTGAGAGATTACTCATGGGCCTAACAACCCACCTCTTCAATATCCCATGGGCTTGACAACCCGCTTCTTCAGTCTATCTCCCAAGCTAACCAGGTACACAAACATGTATGGGTACGGATACGGGTTTAGGTACAGTGATAGGAAGGTACGAAGGACAATTGACTGAGTGAGTGAATGATCCTAGAATCATTGAATGGATGATTGAATGATGGAAAAATGAACTAAGTCCAAACTATATGTATGCATGTTCCCAACTTGACACTTGTCATGTTGGGAGCTACTTTGGACCACTTGTCCCCATCCTTAGAACTTAGGATAAAATAATTTTCCATACTTTATGATTTAAGGAATATTAATATAATATTCCTTTTTGGCTTAAGCTCCCTAACTTAGCCCTTTTTCTTAACTTTTATCCCCCCCTTTCCCTAACTAGTGGATTTTAGTCCCCCATACTCTTTTATCGTGTTCGGTCTGCGCGCAGTGATGTATTTTTATATTAATGATGAGACATAAAAAAATAGGCTCACTGGCCTTTAACATCTAGGCTCTCTGGCCTAATCATCACATAATCCTTTTGGATTATAATAAACTGGCTCACCAACCTATAAAACAAAACATATACACAAAGGCTCCCTGGCCTCACAATCATGTGCACTTGAGTTTGTTGAGCGTGGTATCCTGAAATGTGCACACTTCATCATTTTACTGTGCAGTACATGTGCGCACTATACCATGTAAGGTGCATACAAAAATGATATCAAACAACTCACCAACTTACGAACATTTGTATTTACATTTACAATTGGGTTCAGCCTAGGGATATTACACCTGGAATTGGTTTGCATGTCATAGATGTCCACTACATTAGGTGTGAATATGAATTTCATTCCAGTGTCAGAATTCGTCATCTAATACAAGGAGAGAAGATTGTCAAAAAGTTTGGGAACGTGCAACACATTCTCGAAACTTCCATTGGTGAGTTCAATCCTTCCTTTTCTGGTGACCTCAATAGGAGAGTTTCCCCCCATCAGAATAGGAGGACCTTTGCATGCATCTAATGAAGAATAGACTTCTTTTGTGGTATCCATGTGATGTGATGCTCTTGAATCTACGATCCAAGCATCGAGAGAGGAGTTTATGGCAATCAAAGAATGGCTAGAATTGCCTTTCTTGAGATTCTGATCTTCTGGCTTCTTCTTCCTGGCACCCCGTTGAGCACTCAACACACCCTAAAAATCCTATGTCAAATTTTACTTTTGGGCTACCACTTGATCTTTTGCATTGCTTGATTCGTCTTCCTTGTGGAAAATGTTGCGTTTGCTTACCATTTCCAATCTCATTTTAATTTTTTAAATTTTTTCTTGGACATGTAAAAACCATTAACTTAAAAGACTAATATCTAAATTAGATAATTGACAGTCAAATCTTTCTCGGACGCACTTAAATAATTCGGCATCAGAAAGGATTAAGCGTGAAATAAAACACTAGAGAGAACCAAAGTTGTTGAGTCGCGATCTTCGTCGATGTCAACAGACACGAGATTTCTTTTGTGACAAGCATCACCGAGAATATCAGCGATGATTGATCCCTTCGGCATCGGTGAAAGACTAAGAGAGTAAGTGCTCACGAAGAATGAAGTGATATCACCGATCGTCGACTTCCGAAATGTTTTCGGTATCGGGGATTTTTCGGGGGGTGTTAACTTATAAGGAGGACGCACGATAGGTTTATTGCTGAAATCTGACCTCCAATACCTTTTCGGCAGCAACAGTCCCTAGTTTAGCTTAAAGCACTCAACTTGAGCAAAGCCCTGAGCCCGACCATTACCTGTAAGTTAAGTTCTCGGTCATCAATACCCTGTATCCTGAGTCAGTGGTGCCACGTTGATATCATACGATGAAATCAATCGGTGTCAGAAGTTTTCTCAGGAGGATATTGACGAAAACATGCATAAGGATATCGTCAATTTCCAATGTTCCCACTAAGAAGATGACACGATGGGACATTTTAGCTTTGAGATATGCTAGATACGATGAATTTAAAGGGTTAATTAATTCCAGAATCTCGCATTAGTTTCTAATTTGTGCTCGAACCAAAAGGATTGTTTGAACATGTCGATTGTAATATACTAGATATAAAAAGTATGCAAAACAGAAATAAAATGATAGAAATGGCAGAATAACAACAATATAACCAGAATAATCACCACAATAACACTGAAATGATATCAGAATAACAACATAAATAACACTTTGATTATGAGAGCAATGTTCACGGGCCTCTTCGAGGGGGCAACCTCCAGTCGAGCAGAGCTCTATTACAATAATATCCAAGCTAGGGTTATCATACCCTTGACTCCTATTTATACTAAATATGTCTATCAAAAGAAGCATCTAGAGGAAGATCCTTCTAGAAGCGAAAGCTTCTATTAGGTCTTCTTACATTCGACTTATTCTATTTTATTGCAAGGCCTTATTAATATTGACTTTTATTACATCTGAATATATTTTTCTACCTATGTGCAGGTGAGGACCCTAACATGTCCTCCCCCTTAAAAACAACCTTGTCCTCAAGGCTTGAGATGTGGAAATTGCTGCAGAATGGTAGCTGGTTCCCAAGTGGCATCTGTTGGAGTTGTATCTTTCCACTAAACTAAAACTTCCTTGATGGTTCTTTGATGCAGTTGACGCTCATGCTGGTCCAAAACTACTTGTGGTTGTAGCCAAATGGATCCTTCTTTGACTAACTCGGGAAGGTTGGTTTGAATTTGGCACTTAGTTCCAATCACCTTCTTTAAGCATGAAACATGAAAAACATGATGTAGCTTCGAATGACTGGGAAAAGCTAACTGATAGGCCACCTATCCCACACACTTGAGAATGGTATGAGGACCATAAAATTTGGGCGCTAGCTTCTGACAATGCTCAACCTTGAGGGAATTTTGCTTGTAAGGTTGCAGTCAAAGAAACACTTAATCCCCTTCTACAAATTGACGTTCAGAGCGACCTTGATCTGCTTGTTGCTTCATGCGATTCTGTTCCATGAACAAATTCTCTTTGAGGGTACGGATAATAGCCTCTCGAATTGTAAGTGTTTGGTCAGCCGCCTGGACCTTTGAGACACCAGGTAAGTATGAGAGAACTAAAGGTGGCTTCTATCCATATACCGCTTCAAAGGAGTCATGCATGTAGTTGTATGGTATGAAGTGTTGTACCACCATTCAACTAGGGGTAAACATTGAGCCCAATGATTTTTCTTTTCCGAGGCAAAACACCTCAAATATGTTTCCAAACACTTGTTGAAAACTTCCGATTGACCATCAGTCTAGGGATGATAAGCTGTGATGAGGTGCAATTGGGTGCCTTGTAGCTTGGACAGTTCTTGCCAAAAATATCTTGTGAAAGTTGGGTTGCAATCATAAACAATAGAGTGCAACATGCCATGAAGCTTGAAGACCTGATCCATGAAAATTTGAGCCACTATGGATGATGTAAACGAGTGTTGAAGAGTGTAGAAATGAGAATACTTGGAAAGGTGATCAACAACCACCATGATGACTGATTTATTTCCTGATTTGGGTAAGCCTGTAATAAAATCCATAGAAATATCCCTCCAAATAGCAAGTGGAATCGGAAGCGGATGTAGTGTTCTCGGAGATTTGACTGTTTCTCCCTTGTTGCATTGAAACACATCACATTCAACGACAAAATTAAGAATGTCCTGTTTCATACCATCCCAGAAAAAAGAACGTTTGACCCTGTCATAGGCTTTGGTGAACCTGGAGTGCCCCACTGTGGGTGTAGCATGAAGCTCATAAAGTACCGTGGATTTAAGCTTTGATTGTCTACTTAAATACAAACGGCCTTTGAATCTCATCATGGAGCCAAGAGTACCCTGGGGAAGCTGGAGCATTGGACTACAATTGTTGGATCATATGCAAACTTTATGGATCTTGTAGCCATTCCTGGTGAACGGCTTGGAGCCAATCTGGTACAATGAAGGAAAGAGAAAAAAGGGATCCTTCATCTTCATGTTTTCGGGAAAGTGCATCCGCAACCACATTGTCTTTGCCTTTCTTGTAAATGATCTCATAATCATATCCAAAGAGCTTAGTCACCCATTTTTGTTGCTCCAAGGAGGAAATGCGTTATTTCAGAAAATACTTGAGGCTTTGATGGTCTGTCTTAATTTGGAAGTGTTGCCCCAATAGATAAGGGCGACACAGATCAACGACATGCATAATAGCCAACATTTCCTTTTCATAGATTTATTTGCCCATATTTCTTTCAGATAGTTGCTTGCTGTTAAAGGCCGCCGACCCTCTTGCATAAGGACAACACCAATTCCTTTCCCTGAAGCATCACATTCCAAGACAAAGGTCTTTGTGAAATTAGGAAGGGACATGACTAGAGTGGTGCACATGGCCATCTTCAAGGTTTGAAAAGCTTGAGAAGTGGCTGGAGTCCAAGTGAAAGAGTTCTTTTTTAGGAGAGCAGTGAGAGGTGCTGAAATCTTTCCATAATTCTTAACAAACTTGCGATAATAACCTGTTAAGCCCATAAATCCATGCAATATTTTGAGAGTCTTTGGGTGAGGCCAATCTTTCATAGCTTCAATATTTTTAGGATCCACCCTGATGCCATCCTTGCCAACCAGATGACCCAATTACTCTACTTCTGAGGTGCATTTAGACTGTTTCAAGAAAAGTTGATGCTGAGAGAGTAGATGGAGAACTCGATCCACATGAGAAAGATGGTATGTCTAGGTTTTTCTATAGATGAGGATATCATCAACGAAAACTAAGACAAAATGATGGAGAAAAGGACGAAAGACATGATTCATGAGGCTTTGGAAGGTGGAGGGGGCATTACACAAGCCAAAGGGCATGACCAAAAACTCATAGTGGCCCTCATGAGTTCTAAAGGCAGTCTTGGGAATGTCTTCCTCTTTCATACGTATCTGGTGGTAGCCTGAACGAAGATCAAGTTTAGTAAAGAATTGGGCGCCACTCAATTCATCCAAGAGGTCATCAATGTCAGGAATGGGGAATTTGTCTTCAATCATAAGTTTGTTGAGGGCACGGAAGTCAGGACACATTCTCCAAGAACCTTGTTTCTTCAGTACCATGACCACAGGAGAAGAGTAGGGGCTCGTACTAGGGCAGATAACGCCTGTATTAAGGAGTTCCTGAACCATTTTCTCAATTTCAATTTTTTGGTAAAATGGGTGATGATATAGACGGATATTGAGAGGAAGGCTTCTGGGTACAAGGGGAATGGAATGATCATGAACACCACGGGAGGGAGGGAGTCCCTGGGGAGTGGAAAAGGCCACTTGATGTTTAGAAATGATGGCTTGGAGGTCTTGTGGCACCGAGGGTGTCTCTGTTGCTTTTATGGCATGGAGTTGGGCAATAACACCAGAATGACATTTTTTGAGCAGCTTTTCCATGTGATGGGAACTAATGATCTCAGGTGAACCGACGGTGATGCCTTGGAACTTATATTGGTGGCCCTCCTGATTGAATTTCATGGTTAATTCCTTAAAGTCCATGAGAATGGGACCCAAAGTCCTTAGCTAGTCTGCAACCAACACAATGTCACAACCACCCATGTCTATAACAAACATATGAGATTTTAGGTGGTAGTCACCAATTTGGAGATGCACATTTTCACAACGCCCTCCACATTTCATGGAGCCACCATTGGCAATCATGATTTAGAAATTATTGACGACATGGATGTAGCAATGAGTTTCTTGGGAAATGCAACGATGAATAAAATTATGGGTGCTTCCACTATCAACTAGAATGATGACCTTCTGATGCTTGATGTAATCGATTAGCTTGAGGGTTTGGGGAGCGGAGAAGCCAGTGAGAGAATTGAGAGAAATGACTGATTCTACTTCAGGAGGGTTTGAGGGAGGGGTTATGTCAGGGGTTTTAGGTGACTCAGACACAAGGGGAGTTTCAACATCCTCTTCCGAAATATCCTCGGAGATGGCCATAAACAAATTTTTTTCTTACACTTGTGGCCCAGGAAATATTTGTCACCACAATTATAACAAAGTCCTTTGAGTTTGCATTCAACCATTTCAGCCTTGGTCAATTTTTGGATCTTTAGTGGAGTGGAGGGAGTAGTGGGAGTTATTTATTTAGTGCGAGGGATAAAGGAGGGTTTCCAGTTTTGAGAAGATACAACCTATTGTGCTTCTGTATCTCTTTTAGTAGCCTCCACCCAAATTTGAGGCCGAGCCATGAGGACATGGGCCCGAATCTCATCCTTGAGGCCACTGATAAAACACTCTCAGAAAAAGGCATAAGACATGCCCTCTGTCTGAAAATCCAGGCACTCAAAGGCAACTATAAAGTCTTCCATTGTTCCTGATTGTTTCAACTTTGTGAAACGACCCAAATGGTTGGGGTCAGTGTCAAAGCATTCATAAATCTCTGCCACAAAGTGTGTCCAAGCAATATACCCTTGACAGGAAGTTTTTCTCCACTGCCACCATTTCCAACGTTCTTGATCTAGATGGAGAACACCATACCAGAGTTTGGCCAAGTCATCTGTAATGTCGTATAAAGAGAAATAATGTTCCATTTGGGTTACCAAACCAGTGGGTTTTGAGCCATCAAATTTGGTCACATCCACCCTCGGAAGGCGTAGGTCACGTTGAAAGTGATGGTGCTGAAATTTATGGGAATGAGAGGAATGTTCAGCTTCAGTATGCAGAGGTGAGTTAGAGGAAGGGTTATTTGTAGGGATATACAACTTGGTGTAGAGTGTCGAAAAGACAGATTCAAGCTGGGTGGTCAGGTCTTGTTTGATTTCTTCCATTAGGGACTGCATGGTTGTATTGATGGTGGCAACATCTCCACTGAGTTGTTTCACTTATTGTTGTGTCTCGGTGAGACTAGTGTTAGACACACCTACCACACTTAGAGGGGGGGGGGGGGGGAATGAGTGTGGGGATCTTTTTCCCAAAACTTCCCTCTTACACAAAACTCATTAGTTAGCATTTGATATTTACTCATTACTCATTGTTTTCATTAATAATCAGTTAGATGTGAATACATATCAACAACATATATCAACAATATATCATCAACAAATCATCTCCACAAGGAACACAAGATGTA
>JZKD02S1767162.1:159095-186483 GCA_000966675.3 Picea glauca
AACAATGGATCTCATTTGTTTTAATTTGTTTATGTTTATGTCCCCAAGGGTTAGGTATTCAAGGGTTCTACGGACAAGGGTTTTCCTTGTGTTATAACTCTCTAATATATGTCCGGGGTCTAATAGTAGTACTCGACCCAATATCTCAGGGCACTAACTAAGGAGGCTAGACTGTGCCCTTAGCCATACTACCCGACTACCTAGGTACTAGAGAGTATCTTCCCGAGTTCTGTTCTCAGTGGCACTATAGCAGTCAGGCGACCGATTGATTTATCTAAAGAGGGCTTTAGGCAATCTAGGCCGATCTGTACATAGGTGTTGTCTGATGTGATACCACTCGAAGGGGTACCAACAAGGGTTACAAGGGTGGCCAACAGATGTGTGCTTAAGTACTACTTGTATTTCCTGCATGTATGAATCCCTCAACCTCGGGTTTATGCACGTAACGACAGATCTCTGTGGCTTAAAGACGTCGGAATACGTCTCTACCCTGAAAAAAATTTACCCACAATTTCTGCCGAGGAAAGTGCTGTGATACCACTTGTAATATACCAGATATAAAAAGTATATAGAATAAAAATAAAATGATAGAAATGAAATAATAACAACAATATAACCAGAACAATCACCACAATAACACTGAAATGATATCAAAATAACAAAAGAAATAACACTTTGATTCTGAGAGCAATGTTCACGGGCCTCTTGGAGGGGGAAACCTCCAGTCAAGCAGATATCTATTACAATAATATCCAAGCTAGGGTTCTCATACCCTCGACTCCTATTTATACTAAATATGTCTATCAAAAGAAGCATATAGAGGAAGATCCTTCTAGAAGCGAAATCTTCTATTAGGTCTTCTTACATTCGACTTATTCTATTTTATTGCAAGGCCTTATTAATATTGACCTTTATTACATCCAAATCTATTGTTCTACCTATGTGCGGGTTAGGACCCTAACACCGATACAATGCATCTCCCCCCACACCTCCATTGTCAATCCATGTAGAATTTCTTTGCAGCGATTCGGCGGTAGATTGTTTTGAATTTCACCCATTACTCGTATTAACTGGTTGATACAATTGGTAGGATCTCTCCTATTATATTCTTTTAAGTCATTGAATACAAGGTTATTCTGTGCGTGAAGGAATTTGGATCATCTAGAGGAGCAAGATGTGCAGTCCCGGGATAGCTTCCAAGGTCCAGTGAGTATAAAACAACAGTTTAGCAAGCATTATAGGTATGTACCAGTCTATGGATGTTTTATGCTTCATTTCATACGTTTTATCCAATGTCACTTTGTACACTTTCTTAAAGGATCATTTTCGGTTGCAGGAACGATGCCTCTGAAGAAACCCACCACCAGGAAATCTCCAAGAGCACCAAAGCTACAAGAACAAGAGGTGGGAGAAGGTTCCTCCCCAGCAGTGGCAAAACAATTGGAATTTGCTCCAAAGCTAGTGCCCGTCATCAAAACCGCCACCAAGAAATCTTTTGTTCAACCCTCGGCCTTTGGAGACATAGAGGTGAACATTGGGACCAAGACAATATTCCTGTGTTGGGAAGAATTTTTCAATAAAATCAAGTGGGAGGAATTCCCCAAATATACCCCGCACAACGATCCTGATATAAGAAGAATCAACGATGAAGTCCTGACAAATGTCCGAAAGGCGTATCTGCACATGGTGGCGAGCAAGACTTCGGTATTCCCCTGCATCAAACTCTTGAAATGGCTTATCGATCACACTGACACACAAAGATATTTGATTAATGACGACAATGATGAGTGTGTCGGGGTTTTCCTCCCAGTTAAAGTGCAGAATTACTAGAAGCTCAGACAGCCGGAAGAATGGCTAAACACCAATTTTGTTGTAAGATTCTATGAGAAAAATGACACCAACAAGGCAATGGCATCGTGGTGGAGAGAGGATAAAAAGTTCACCAATCCGATCTCCGACTGGTACCTGACTGCTAACCTGAGGGAGCCGTACATCTACCTAATGGCTCTCCTCTATCGATTGCATGGGGAGAAAGATTGCTCCAGTTTTTCAGAGGCTTGGATGCCTCTAGCTTATACGGTAGCCATTTCCAAAATAATTTTTAACTGGGGTGCCCTCATCTCCAAACAACTGAGCACTTACATACGACAATCTCAAAATACGAAAGAGGGAGAAACCCCATCCTTGTATACGTATTCTTATCTATTGGACGTCATTTGTGCTAGAAATGTCTTCACCAGAATGAACTTGAGATGGCATACATTAGAGCTCACGGTCCATGTGTATTTCGACATCTTGTGGGAGAACAAGTACAAGAAATCCTACTCTCTCATCTGCGATCAATTTATCACACGTATTTATTTCTTGTTGTTCAAGAAAGAGTGCCCAAGGCTGTCGGATGTAGCCAAAAAGGTTGTGTCAAAGGTCAACCATTGGTATCTATATGAGCACGATACTTACATTAGGGTTTTTAGCACCACTGGAGCACCCCATCTGTTGCCTGTATATGTTCCCGATCGACTAATAGTAGGGGAAATCTATTATCAGACCATCGTGCAAGGTTATAATGGTACTTTGGTAAAGGATAAGAAGCGGGCCTTCATACCCTATGGGTTTCCTATTGGTTTCTACATGGTAAAGGACACCGCATAAGCCAAGCAAGAAGGGTTAAGCCAATTGGAGTTCTGATTCTAGACTGGCCATTTTTTCAAGCATGACCCCAAGGGTCTGGTCTTGAAGCATGTGCAACAGGTATCATCCTGCTGGCCATATGCCCATGACAGGTTTGAGGATGAGATCTTCACCGAAAATGCTCAAAGCTAGGATGAGGTGGTGGCAAGGATGGTTGATCCTAAAGAAACTAGGTTTAAGGCCATGAGTTGGGATGGGCAAGCAACAGTCTTGGAACAATCGAATCAAGAAATCCTCAGGGAGAGTGAAGAAAGGATAGCACCTGAATCAGTCGAAGTGGTGGAAAATCCTCAAGAAGCCACTGAAACAACATATATTCCCTAGGTAACCCCGGTACAAGATAGGAATTTCTCTGAGGTTCAATATGTACAGGGGATGGGGGACTCATGTATCAACATGCCTAGATGTTAATGAAGTGGATGCAGGATAACTCGGACCTCGTCATATGGCCAAGGCCTCCGACTGATAACCCAGAAGAAATCCCGACAGGGCCAAGCGGCCCTGATTTAATGAACCTGATAATATCAACGGGTCAAATAACCCTGAATCCACAATGCCACCGGCTGGATCACCAGTAGGTGTGATGAATCAACTAGAGGCAGGTTGAGTATCAGTAGAAACAAGCACTCCTAATCCTTTGAGGGAGTTTATAAATATATATAGTGATGATGAAATCCCGGAGGAATCTCGCGGGACCCCTGTGTGTGTCTAAGAAGAAAAGGGACCTTAGAATACTTCTTCTCCTACTCCCAAGGTCCAAACCCAGGAGATCCCATGAAAGGAAATAGAAACTGAAAATGTTCCCAACACAAAGAGGCTCAATGTGCCGGAAACCTGAGCAGACAATCCGAAGGACAAGTCAAAACCGAATGAGCCAAAGGAAGGATCTCCGCAAAAGGAAATCAACGTTTCGACAACCGATGAACAAGTAAGTATTGAGTATTTTTCCAACGCCTCAATACTCAGATCCCCAACAAGTGATAGGCAGAGGCCGAGCCTTTAGAGCACAACGAGAAAGTTCAAGAACCCGACCTTGAACAAATATACACCACCAAAAATTTGGGAAATACACTCACATGGGGTGATCAACAGATTCCCGAACCTGTGGATGAGGTGGTCGATATTTATGCGATATACTATGATCAAAAGAGGAAGGCCATCGTTCAGAGAACTACAAAGAAAAGGAGGATCACATTGGATCTCTCCATCCTCATCACTACAGAGGAAAACTTGATAAAAACGGAAAATGCCAGAACATCCAAGCTCCTCGACGTGGGGATGGTGCTCTCAGATGCCACCCTGGATAGAGCCAAACAATATGAAAAGGAGCTAGCTTCCACCCTGAAGGAACTAGAACATTTGTGCCACCTGGCTGAATACTATAAGGGCACCATTCAGACCACGATATACTTGAGAAGCGAGTTTGAAGAAGCTTACAACCAATTCAAAACAGAGAGGCACCTTTTTACTGAAAATATAGTTGAGCTCCAGTAAGACACTCTCATAGCACTCGCAACGTGAAAGGATATGGAGAGGTGGCATGAAAGGGTGCAACAAGTCGTGGAGAGACTTGAATACATTGATGTAGTTCAACATGGTCAGAATAAAGAAGAACATGACATCCGAATGTTGGGCAAGAGTAGTCTTGATCGCATTAAGTGATCAGCCAGGTATTGGGCTAAGATCTCTCAGGAACCACACCAAGAAATTCAAGAATAGTGGGTCAAATGTGAGAAACATTGGAGGAAAATTAACAAAGCAGTGAAGGATATCAGACTCCCTGAGTTCGACAACCTCGAAAACTTCGTCGACTTGCGTGACATAGTCGAATTGCATACCAAGCAATATTTATTGTGGTCCAAAGAGCTAGTGAAGGTGACCGACGCGATGCCAGAACAAATGCAAAGATTTATGGAACATCCGATTAGAGCTCGAACTGTGCTACAACAGTTAAACACCAGTCTAGTGAAGTACCGAGCGCATGCGGTGGAGGTCAGAGGAATTTACGTGTCTCCAATGGAGCAACATAGATTTCCATGGGCCCAAACTTGCGAAGAGATGTTTATCAGTTGGTTGGAGTATGAGGAAAGTCACCTTTTCAAGTGATATCTCAAGTTGACTGTTAAAGAAACTGTTAGAAGAAGACACCACGTGGAAAATTTTGTTTTGTTCAAACTACACTTAGCTGTTATTTTCAGTTGAATTTTACGTTATAAATAAGAACATAGACCAATTAGTTAAAGGTCAATGGTTGTTGCAAGAACTCTTTCTCTCTAGTTGTTAAGAATTATTTTGAGGCTGCCTTTGAATTGAGAAGTCCTTCTGAACCAAAGACAAATTTATTTTCATCAAACACATGTGATTGGATGTGGGGAAGAACTATTTCCTATCTCGTTTCATGAATGGTGCTGTAATGAGTAAGAGATATTTAATCTATTATCAAGTTATCTGGTGCAATATTTTGTTGTTATTTACTTTAATGATGAAGATGAATCGTGGTGTTATTATGTGATGGATGATTAAGTAGGTGAATTATTTTTCTTTCCATTGTCTTATCGCATAAGTGTTTTCTTTCTGGTAATTAGTTTCTCAGACAGTAATTGGATACTCACATGGTTAATGTATTAGTACTAGGCCCGTGGTCTAAAATTGTCGTCTACATGCTTGACCAGTGGGTTATCCCAAGTTTAGCCTCTTCTCTAGTAGTTAAGCTTAATTTTATTTTTTTTCCAAGTTGGTTTATACCGTCTTACATGTGATATCGGTCCCACCCAAGAGAAAATACAAAAAGAGATAGTCTGAACTGAAGGAAGAGCCTTCAAAAGAAAACATAAAGCCCATCGATAAATTGGCCAGATCGCAAGATCTGGAGAACCATTCCACTATTAAATGTTGCAGAGTCTAATTGGGCCTCGGTGGCAGGTTTGGTTCCTTCTGTTGAATCAAGGGACTTAGGACCCATCAACACACCCTTAGGGATGCGATCTCCAAGGTTATTTTTCTGAAGTATTTGAGTCATTATATCTATTTGTTTCTACATGCATGTAGATTATGGATGTAATCCTTTATGGTAGTATTTGCATTTCCCCCCTTTTCTTCCCTTTCCACCTTTGGATCCAAAGGCATCGATGAAGGGTTTTGAGTAACCTTCCTTGTTCAGATTTTCATGAGCTTTCCTTTTGTATTTATCTTTAGATTTATGATATTGATGGCTTCCATCTTGCACAGTAAGTGCATGCACCTTTGGGCCTTTGATTTGGCCCATGTTGATGAGCTTGGTTTGTTGTTGTGTTAGGGATTCGATAAATTCCTCAAGAGAAGGCATATTCTAGGTGGCTCCAGAGGTGAATTTGAATGAATGGAATGTGGATATGAATATAGAGAATTCAGGACCAATTTTGGAGAGAACGGTGAGAACCATTTTTTTCTCCTCCTTAGATTTATAAACCCCGCAAGCTTTGCGTTGCGACAATAAATCCTTGTATTTTGTAAAGAAATATTGTGGATTGTCGAAGCTTTTTGGATCCAGTGTGAGAAATTCCACCTCAAGCATGTGTCCCCTCATCTCATCATGTTTTCCAAATATCCCTTCCAAGGTGGTCCATGATTCATTGGGGGCTTTACAGGAAGATACGTGAAAAATGAGATCGAGAGAGATGAGACTGCAAATTGTTCAGAATGCTTCATCCATTCGATTTAGATACTTGGATTTTTCTATTGCTGATGTTGGTTCTATCTTTGTATTCAAGGTTATCCTATACAATCCTCTGGTTCGGAGATGCATTATTATTCTCTCCTTCCATGCAAAGTAATTGTAAGGTGTAAGAATGAATTCTTTTGGGAATTCTAATTTTACACTATCTTCAATCTTTGGTACCTGCAAAAATAATTTGGTGTATCTTTTTCTTAGCAGTCTGTCAACTCTGATACCATGTAAATGTGTTGAACTTGCACAAAATAGATCTAGTTATAAAATACCACACACATTTGCAGAGAGAAATTGAGAAAGAAGAAGCAAGAGAGAAAGAATGGAAGAATTCTCATTAATCATAATGAATAATGAATAATTTACACATGATATACTCTGTATAAATCAACCAATGCACACTGGAGGAGAATCCAGTCCACCATAGTGGTGGTCTAGAGTGATCTGGACACACACCAACAATTATGGGAGTAAACTGCCACCTAGTCTAGTCTCTCAGGCAGTTACAAGAGTGAACTACCACCTAGCTGAGTTAACTAGTCTACCAGTCTTCAATTAACTAATTGAAACAAAACGAAGTGAGGAGGATATCAGGGAATCATGGTTAATGTGCTAGTATGGTGAGGATACCAAGGATAATGCACATAAGCTGGTGACTATCCCAATGTTGCATGGTGACAAAACCAATGCAACATCTAGACTCCACTCAACTAGTCAAACTGAAGTGAAAACTGAAGAGAATATTCTCGCTAGAGGAATATTCTTCCTAAAATATAGGAGACTGGATAATGACTAATAAACAAGGAAAAACCTTAGGAAAAAGAAATCCTAGGTGTGTGTGAAGTCACTCCAACAATAAAAACCCGTGACTAAAAATAAAAAAAATAAAAAATATTTTTGACCCTTGACCCATTGTAATTTTATGTGATAACATTGGCTCCATAGGGGATGGCATGTTCCCTATGAGATGCTAAGAACATGCAGTTTCAGTGTATTATCCAAGGGCTATGGGGTCATTATTTAAATAAAACAAAACAAACTAAAACTGATATTTATAATGAAAGGAAAGCCACTCATGGCTTTAAGAAAAGTAGCTCTTCAGGAAATGTCCATTAACTGGGCCACCAAAAAGTTCAGAGTCTTCCAAGTTCTGCAAATTATAAGTGTCATTTTGAAAAACTTAAGAAATATTGAAAGTACCAATCCACAAGGCTTCAAATTTACCATGTTTACCCTTGTCTTGCCTTTGTGCATCCCATTTGAGCACCAGGTCTCCCGGCTGGTAATCTTCTTTATTTACCTTCTTGTCAAAATCTTGCTTGATCTTCTGTTGATGGATCTGTGATTTATCAAAGAGATTCTCCCTATTATGTTGTACTTCCAATAGCTGATGAATCCTCTTGATCACATCATCTAGCTCTCCTTGTTGGTCTTGAAAAAACTTTTCCATAGGTAATGCGAGTTGAGAAGGAAAAACAAGCTCAGTTCTATAGACCAACTGAAATGGGGTAGTACAAATTGATCTATTGGTGGTTACTCTATCTTCCCATAGAGAAAACTTCATCTTTGAATCCTAAGAATTTTTTTTATCCTCCAACATTTTTTTGATGATCTTTACTAGACTTTTGTTAGAGGACTCTTCCAAGCCATTGCCTTGAGGGTAATAAGGAGTAGAATGAGTAAGTTGGATCCCAAAAATTTCACAGAACTTGACTAGAGGTTCAACTTTAAAAGCTGCAACATTATCAGTCATAATCTTGTTAGGACATCCAAACCTTGACAAAATGTCTTCCAGGAAGCCAATGACTACTTTATGTGTTGCATTTCTTGTAGGAATGACTTCTATCCACTTGGTGAAATAATTAGTGTAAGTCAGGATCCAATGATTTTGACCACTTGAAGCTGGATGTATTTATCCAATGAAATCTAATCCCCATTGTTGGAAAGGACCATATACCATTATGGGATTCAAAGGAAAATATTTTAGTTACTGCTTGCTTGAGAATTTTTGACATTTATCACAGGCCCTGATCTTTGCACAAACATCAATGAATAAACTAGGCCAAAAGTACCCAACTCTGAGTATTTTATATGCTGCGGTCCTCCAAAAATGATGGCCTCCACATAGGCTCTCATGAAAGTTAGAAATGGTTTGATTTGCCTCATCTGGGTCCAAGCATCTTACAATAACCCCTACAGGATCCCTCCACTAAATACATGATCAACAATGCAGTATCTGATTTCTTTAAGATTTAAATTCCTCAACTTAGTCTTGTCAAGTCTAGTTGGGGTCTGCAATGTCTGTAAGAAATGGATAAGGTCCTTGTACCAATTATACTCTATCAATTTGGGATTTATTTGTGAGTTGTTGCTAGAAATATTAGTTTGTTGATATATAGAATCTTCATTCATGAAATTAACTCGAAGTTCCTTACATTTTGATTCAGCTAGAAATCTAGCTAAACCTTTCCCTTTCAACAGCTTGGCAGGTCTCATTTCAAGATCAAATTCCAGAATTTTGGCAATCTAGTTACTCCTCTTTCCATAAATTTCAGGTTAGATAAGAATTTATTTAACAGAGGTTGATGGGACATAAGAAATGATTCTAGAATGAAAAACATACACTCTGAAATCCTTGAGGGCTTTGACCAAAGCATATGCTTGCTTCTCCATGAAAAAATCCCTAACTTCAACATCCCTCAAAGCCCTGCTGAAAAAAGAAATAGGTTGCTCCATCCCATCTATTTTTTTCTAGAGGACAACAACTAATGTGTCATGTGAGGAAAAATAAAATATCAAAATTTGTTTTGAATAATAAGGGTTGATGAGAACATGTTCCTCAGTCAGTGCTTGTTTAATTTTATCAAAATAATTTCTAGCTTCAAGTGTCCAGTTTACCTCATTTCCCTTTCACAACATGGATGTGATAAACTTAACCAGCTCAACAAAATTAGAAATAAATCTTCTCAATAAGTTTATCTTACCCAGGAAGGACTAGATCTCTTTCTTGGACCTAGGGAGAGATGGAGTCTTGATGGCCTCTACTCTACTTGGGTCAATTTTTACCCCTTCTATTGAGACAATATGCCCCAACAACTTACCTTCCTTCATAGTAAAGAGGGACTTCTTTGGATTGAGTGACAATGCAAATTTCTTGCATTTAAGGAACACCTTCTTCAAATGTTGATAGTGCTCTTCATCAGATTTTGAAAATACTGTGATGTCATCCAATTAAATCACCACAAACTTATCGTTTTCTCCTATAAAAGCAATATCCATTGCATGTTGAAAGGTTTCCCTTGCATTTATGAGACCAAAGGTCATCTTGGCATACATGAATGTACCCCAAGGAGTGGTAAATGTTGTCTTCTCCATTTCTTCTGAAAAAACAAAAATCTAATTGTATCCTGAAAATCCATCAATCATGGAAATCCTTACTGAGCCAGTCACCCTTTGCAAAATATGTTCCATATTTGGAAAGGGATAGTTATCTTTCCTAGAACACCTATTTAAATTTATGAAATAAACACAAAGTCTGATTTCTCCATTCTTTTTCCTAACAGGGACAATATTAGCTATCTACTCAAAGTACCTCAAACACATGATGATCTGGGCATCAAGCAACTTTTTCACTTCCTTCTCCATAATGGGAAACAACATTGGATTGATTTGTCTTAGTTTTTTTTTGAATGGTTTAGTATCATCTTTCAAAGGTATCTTATGTTAAATAATGTCGCTGTCATAAGTTTTCAAATCATTATACTTCCAAGCAAAAACATCAGCAAACTCCTTTAGCAGTTTGATATACTCATTTCTTTGTTTTTCTAACAGAATACTAGACAGTTTGACATACTTGGTATTTTCATCAGTACCTAGATTACATTCTGTCACATCAACATCTGCATTTGAACCTCTTACTTTGACAACCACGTCATTACTATCAAATAATATCTCTAAAGGAACCAATCCCTTGGGGATATGATAGCTAGGCAATTGTACAATCTTGTGGTATGCAATTTTATTTAGGAATTTATCAACATGAGGACCGTTTTCATCATCTAGATCTTGGTCAATGTGAAGTGCATAAAATTCTTCCACTGTTTCTAGAAATATTTTTATCTTAAGATCATCTTCAAACACCTTCCAATGTTTGACATTGTCAGGTATGGAAGGCCTATATTTTAATTCTACATCGTACTTGAGTTTAGGTGGTAGTGGAATTTTAAAGTTTCTAGCAGAAACAACTAGGGATTATACCAATACATTTTCTTCTCTAGGAACAAAGAATATATTGAAAGCTAGGAATAAATTATCAATCAAATCCCATAAATCATTTATGTAGGTTCTCAATATTGGATGATTTGCATGAAATATATTTATGATCCAATGTACAATCAGCTCCGCATCTCCAAAAACTGATAATTCCTCAATCTTCATATCTTTAGTAGCCATCAACCCCAAAACTAGGGCCTCATACTCAACAATGTTATTTGTGGTCTCAAATTCTAACTTGAAAGACAAAGTTATGACTTCTTGAGAGGGGGAAAAGAAAACCACTCTAGTACCAACATTGTCTTTAGAAGAAGCCCCATCAAAAAACATTTTCCAAACTTGAGCACCTTGTTTTACTGTTTCACATGCTATGGGTGATGGATTTCTTATTTCCAAAGGTGGCTGAGGGAGATCAATGAGTTGCAGAATGATAGATCCCAAATCAATGTCCACAACATAAATGGGATGGTTAGTGGGGTTGCTTTCATCACTAATAATATAATCCAGTCGTGCTTCTCTATATAGTCTTCTATGTTCACCTCCAAAGATAGGTATTGTGGCATAGGATGGGCCAATATGCAATGTTCCTCCCAATCTCTTAATCCATGATCTATAAAATAACATCCCGAACTTAGGGGGAACATTTGAAACAAATATGTCCATCACTATACTCTTCATGGGAAGTTGGAAGAGGGTAACAACCAAATCTTTGATCACCCCAAGGAATTTGACTTTCCTTGAATCAAAATAATATAGATCATGATATGCTTTGGTGATATCTAGACCCAGTTCATTCATTACAGATTTTGGCATTAAGTTGTGAGATGCACTTGAGTCCATCAAGCAATTGTTTAAGATCTTGTCATGCACAATCAATGAGGTATAAAAAGGAGGGGACGAGTCATCTCTATCTTCTACTAAGGGCCCCAATATCACTACAATTTTTTCATCTTGCAAATTCACTGAATCTATTGAATGGGAAGAAAACTCAGACTACAACATTTTACAAATGGATTTCTTGAAGTCTTCATTCTTTATCAACTCCAAGAATGGGACTAGAATTTTGATCTTCTGAATTTTATTTTCAAAGTTAAAAGAATATGGGGACTTCATAATTTCTTTTACTTCTGGAGCAAGGGAATTAACCATAGGATAATTATTTTGTTCTTCATTTCCTTTCTTGGGTGAAACCATTGTTTTAGTAGAGGGGTATAATTTTTTAGGCTGATTTTATGTACTAGGATTTCCCTCTTTTTGTTTTGACCTCAAGTTGACTTATTTTGATTTTCATTTGTTTTCTCTCCCTTGCTTAACTCATTTAGTTGGCTATTCATCAGAGACTCTTCATAGGCATATTGAGTTAGGTGAGGTGAAGTAGATGTGTCTCCTAGATAATGAATTTCTTGATCAATGTCCTCCTCTTCTCCTTCTTCATCATCAACCATATTGTTTTGAAGAGGAGTCTGAACCTTTTTATCATCTATGTTCCTCTGATCTCTTTGAATAATTTGAGGAGCATTATTTTGTCTTTTGAATTTTTTTTTTTAGCTTGTCTCCCTTCTAATTTCATTTTTTCCATTTCTGCAGAAAGGGATTTGACTAACTTGGTCAATTCATCTACTTGAGGATTAGTTGTTGAAGCATCAAAGGTAGAATATTCTTCGTTTTGTTTCCTTCTATCCCTATTAGATTTGCCTCTTAATTTGTCTGCAACCTGCTTGATTCCACTTCTAGGGAAACATCTTCCATGTGTTCTAGTGAACTAGATCTTCTCTCTCTTAACAGAAGACAAAACTCAGGATCAAAAGCAGTAACATAGGTTATTTTAGCATAGGTTTCAGTAGGCTTGATCTCTGTAGGAATTTTATTATACATTTTGTTGAACCTCTTTGAGAAGTATGATACTGACTCACCTTATTTTATTTTGAGAGAACCAAATTCAGTGATATAGCATAGAAAATCCTTTTTTCCCCCCCAATGCCTTAAAAAGGCATCATCAAGGGCTTCAATCCATGGAATTGATCCAAGAGGTAAACCTCTAAACCATTTCCTGGCTTCACCATCAAGGCTTTGTACAAAAAATTTCATCCATACATCCTCATTTTCAATGTTCAGATTATCAACATAGCTATAAAAGATTGCAAAATGTTCCTCTGCAGTTATTTCCTCTTCTCCTATGAACTTGGGAATATACTTAAGATAGTCTCCTACTGGGAGAGCATTCATAGGTTTAGGCAACACTAGAGGTGCATACCTAGCATCCAAAATGGCATCCATCCTATTCTGAGGAGGGTTTGCACCTGCCATTGGATTAGGAAGAGGAATATTATGAGTCCTAAGGGAAGTAGGAGGTGATTTGATAGGAAAATATGCAAACTAAATATTAGGTATTTTAGGTAAAGGAAGGGTATAATATGGAGGAGTTTCAGTTTTAACAAAAAGTGGTTGGGTCTTGGAGGAAGATGGGGAAAAATCAAGAGGAATATATGTTCCCTCTTCTTTGGTCACAACAAATTTTAAAGAATGAGGAGAGGGAGAACCTAGGAGGGGAAAATCCTCTAGAATATCAAGCCTAAAACAATTTACAATCTCAAGGGATGCAAGAACATCAAAATTCTCAAGGTTTTCTTCTTTCAACTGAGGAGAAAAAGATGAATACTCAACAATAAATTCTCCTATTCTAAAATATTCATAAGCTTCAACAATAGGTAATTTTGAAATTCTAGATACAACTATTGGTGTTTGAAAAACAAATTCAGGTAAGTTTCCAGTAGTACCCGAGACAATAGATGAAGAAGCTCCTTGTGAAGCCTTTCCTTTCTTGATGATATTTTCTGGCTCAACTTCAAGTGCAACAAGAGGTAAATGTGGAGTGGACCTTGTGTGTCTACCTTTGGGAGCCACAACTGAAACAATGGAGTCACGAGGTGCAATTTGTAGTCTTCAGTTTACTGATCACTTTTCACCTCAGAATCAATATTTTCTCTGTTGTACAACCCAGGGAAAAGTCTTCAATCTGTCCCTAGAAATGGCACCAAGAATGTTAGCACTGAAAGCCACACTTTGACTATTAAAGTGTAATATCAACACCCATCAGTAGGTTTAAAGATAAATTTTTATGATAATGTGGCGAATGGATAAAACTCAGTAAAACAATGTCAATCACAACAAGTCCCATATAAAATGCACCAACAAATGAGGTTTTGAGTAACTTAGATCATGGTTTAAAGAATATGGTGGTTAGGGGGAAGAATTTAGTAAGAAAGATGAAATATATCTACCATTTACATCAGGTAATACTAATAGATATATGAAGAAAACCTTCTGAAACAAGAACTTCTTAAAGCAAAGAGGAAACTCTGATAAAATCATGAACAAAATCACAACAAATCCTTCACTGTAATGCAAATACAATAGATCATTTGAAACCTTCAACAAATGCAAATCAGAGGAAGACAAAAATAAGATGATAAAGGGAAAAGACAGATTTCTATTAGCCAAAAAGTCTCAAGTCTAGTACACAAAATCAAAGATGTATATGTTACATTCACTATTTCAAAATATGATTCTCATAATAATCATTCGAACCTATTTCAGTCTTACTATGCCTATATTATAGTCTAGAATGTCAATGACAACTTTATAATCCGAATAACCACCTTATCCTAGGATCCTTGTGGCCTCAAAGAGGTGTGGCAACAGGTGGATAACAAAAAATAATCAAAATGCTAAAAACTAGGCTAATGTTGGCAACGTCCTTTATATTCCTTTATTGCAGATGAAGTGTCCCTTTGAGTTCATTATTCCTTTGGAAGGTGGCCTCTCAGCTTAAAACTTACCCTCAGGAAATTTTCATGCAGTCATCTAACCATCTGGCACCTTCTTATTTCTTCAAAATTTCCAGAACAAGGCTTTGCAACACAGTTTGCAGTGCCAGCCTGTATGTAGCTCATTTAATTTAATAAAACCAAAAAACCTTCCAAAAATATATCTCCATTGATTTAGCTACGCTAATCAACTTATAATATGGTATATGACCTGAAGATATCATTCCAAACTTAAAAATGATTTATAAGTCATAACCATCTTCAAAAATTTCAAATATGCATAAACAGGAAATTGTCAAAACTGATACTGTTTTAAGGAATTTCAACTTCTTCATTTTCTGAATCTGGAGCTCCTCCTCATTGCAACTTTGGCTAACATATCTAGATTCATATTGATCAAATCCTCTTTGAAAGGTTGCAGATCCATCTTTAGGCTTCTGATCTATGCCTGGGAAGCTTTGTTCTATCTGTATAAGTTTCTGATCTGCCTATGTAGGGATCAAAACCTTTTAACTATAAATCTGGCATTGTTAACAGTTTCACGATATAATTCCATGAGTCCCCCGAGATTATTATTTTCAACCAACTCCCCCTTGTTCATTTCATCAACCTCATCCCTTGCCTCTTTAAGTTGTATTTTGATCCTCTTAAAAGTATGATTGCTCTCCTTTTGAGGAGTGGTGATGTCAACGATTTCAACATGATTTCTCTCCTATTTCATCATTTTTTCCATGGATCTCTTGCTTGGTTGCTGCTCTAGTAAGAGGCCTCCTAGATTTGACCTTCTCAACTGCACTGGGTGAAGGAAACACCAACTTCCTTCCTATCAAACTTGTAGCTTTAGTTGAAGGCACCTCAACTGGACTAGGATGTGGCATAGGTGAATATTCTCTTCGTGAAGACTGTGAAGGTCCTCCTCCTTCATGATCCTTTTTTTCTTTATCATATCTAGTAATATTAGTTCTCTTTCTTTTCTTGTTCACTTCTGAATTTACAGTCTTTTCATTATGAAGAGGGCTTTGCACTTTAGATTGTGGAGTGGGAGAAACATTTAGATGGAAGTGTGAAGAGGTAATGAATGCTTCCCAATCCATGTTTTTCTTTCTCAATCCCTCCATAAATAGAATATTTATAAGGAATGAATGGAATACACTTGTATCAACTACTTTTGATTTGTCTTGGACCCTGACAGACATTTTTCCAATACTTCTAAACAAGTAGAAAGGCATATTCATGGCATCCTTTCCTGTGAAGTGTAGTAATAGATTTATATGGTATTGATATATCATGTTAAATCCTCATTAATAGGTGAAATATCTTTGAATCACCTTCAACATCTTATCAATACCGTCCAGCATATGGTTCCTGGGAACTCCCTTTGACAAATTGTCCCCTTGGTATTCTGGTTTGAGTAATTCCTTGGAAAAAGAAACATTCAGGGTCATGTCCTTGAACCATCTCTCACCAGTGTTAGGTTACTCAGTTGCTGCTGAGATGGATAATTCATATACCTAAAACTCCAATGTCCCAACCTTAGTTTTGGTCCCAGCAAAATTAAGGGAAAACTCCCTAGCCACCTCTAGGTGCCCTCTCTACATTTTCTAACAAAAATTAATGCAACTTATGCTTTGGAAAAATTCCTTGATCAAGGGTTCATAATGAAAAAGATGCATGTTGTAGGGTTCTATTCTCATAATTACCCCTCCTTTGTGAGCATTCCTTTGTTGTGGAGTATCCATTAATGTTGTTTTTAGAAAACTTATCACAAGATTTAATGATGGTTAGAGGTGAAACAGGGAAAACAAAGGGTTAGGGTTTTAATGGATCAACTTTCCCAATAGGCTAGTTCTGTGTAAAACGTTTGTGTTTCTAAACTCATTTGACCTCTAGGAACAAGACAAGGTATATTTCACTCAAGAATATAAAGGGAAAGACTACTAAAAATATAATGAAGGGATATCAGAAAAGAACTTTATAGAACATGTCTTATCAACCTCAAACTTGTTCAAAACCTCACTACTCTTTTGCAAAATTTAGGTTGACTTCCACAGGTGACTAATTTCACAGTGCAGACTCAATAGAAGTGTAATTTAATTTTTTGAGATTGCATGAGACAGGTTTTGAGAAAGGTGCTGGAACAAAGGGTTCACAGTGCCAGGCTTGTTGCAGAGAGTTTGCAACAATAGAACAAAGGGTTTGTAGCGCTTGGAAAAGATAAGCAAAGTAGCAAAATGGGTAATTGGGAAAGGTGGCCAGAACCTAGGGATACTTATAGATTAATAATCAAGGTCCATAGAACATGTAAATGGGTTTGGGATTTTGTCAACAAGTAGATGAGACAATTCATAGTGCCTATCACCAGTTCACAACGCCCAAAAGGAAAAACAACTAACAAACCCTTTCATGTTCTTCAAATAAGGTGAAAATACTCATGGAGTACCTGGTGGCCTTGATTTAAAAGTTGGTATCTTTAAGGTTGTACAATGGTGTCTGCAAGTAGTCCAACCTCTAATTCGTCTTCTTCAGCTAGTTCACAATGCTGAGTTCGTAGCGCCTGTCTGTAGCACCAATTCACAGTGCCAAGCTGAAAATGATTTGTCCACTTGGAGAAAGAAGTTAAAAACATTTATGACATAATCCTTGGATACAGTTTAAAAAAAAAACCATCTCTGAAAACAAGGAGATCTTTAGAATACACGACCCATAAATTCAATGATGGCTATGAATACATGGTGTACCTTTGAATGCGCTGCGAACTCTCCTAGTGAGTTGACAACATACAGATCAAACTTGTTTTTACATCTTAGCGGGTAAAGGTAACAAAAGGAGGGGTATCAGTACAACATGGAGTAGGTGACAGGTCATTGTGATAATGGAGAATTTGAAGGATGTGACTCATAAAGGTTTTTCCATGTTTTCATGATAACCAAGATATAACCCAAGGACTATAGACCAAATCCAAATTAACCTTAGCTTATTTACATCATAAAAAAATGAAAAAATGACTTTTGAAAAGGGACATAACAACTTAAGGCTTAATAAAAACCTATGACTCAAACTCAAAAATTAAAAATATTTTTGACCCTTGACCCATTGTAATTTTATGTGATAACACTCATTATTAAATCCTAGTTACAACCACTTTGACTAGTAAACTTATTCTAGGAGATTCGATAATATTTGACTTCTTTAACCTTCTGGGGGATTCTAGATAGCTCATGAGGGTTCTCTAACTTCACTAAGCCATATCTCCTCAACCGTGAGGAACTATGTGACGTATCACATATCACCGGAAACAACACATGTATTATCCATCTATGATAGTCTCTCCTGCAATTTCACTGATCTTCATTACATTATTCCTTAGATAAACATGGGTTCCTTATCGACACTTCTGGGGATACCGCAATTTGCTACCGAACTTTATTCAAGGGTTGACGTCAATGACAACCAACCAAATTAATCAACATAGTGACCCACTTCCTCTACTCCATATTTAATATCGTCTATAAACACACTTGAATTTCTTTCCATGAAAAGAGTATGCAAGCAAAGGCAAGCACCTAGATACATGCCAAAAAAGGACCAGGGCTTTCAATCTCTGAGCATGAGTTGAGAAATTATGGAAACAATGTTTCCCTAGACGAGGTCACATATTTTGGCTATGTAGAAGGCATATATGTTGAGCATGGTATAATACATATTGAACCCACACATGAATCTACATGTCCAATAATTTACACAGTTTGTTGCATGAGAAACTGCAAAGAATATTGCTCTTTTTTAGATGTCCGAGGTGCATTTGACAAGAAAATGTCTTCAAATGGTGAACAAGGAGATGTGGAAAATTAAACAACAGTACCTGAGAAAGAAACATTTCCATCAATATTGGTAACATGATACAAAGGCAACATACTAAGCAATCCAAACAAAATTACAAGGCATATTTACATATATTGATGTAATTTTGTTTTCCTAAAATTAACAGTATTGAACATTAACAATATTGGGATGCACAAATCAAGTGTGAAATTTCCACAGTAAGAATGAAAATAAATAAAATTTAATGATTGCATACCTTTACCCTTAGTGCTTCCACATCAGACTTTAGTACCCTATTATCAACCAAAGCTTCACTGTATTTTTGATTGATCTCTATAAAGCACTGATATAAAGAGGTGTTTTCTAGTCTTAACTAGGCAACTTGTTAAGACATTATACCAAATATAACTTTTTAGTAGAGAATAGAATAAAGAAGAGAAACTTTTCATATGGACAAAAGGTACATATGTTGGGTATGTGTTATATTCTTTTCACGATTAATGTCACATTTTTACCTCGATTTTTGTGTCCATTGTTGGGCGGTTTTTCGACACATGATTTTTGCCAATGGTTTTCTATTTCTAGTTAAAGAATTAGGGTTGTTGACTAATCCAGGTCATTGGGTTAGGGTTTTGGATGTCGCTGGCTCCTATATGTATATTATATTGTAAACAATGTCACATGATGAATGACTATAGAATATGTTGGTTTTCCCGATTTGGGTTTCTAGGGGAAAAATATCTATGTCATGTGTGTATTTTCCATTGTATCTTTTCTATTATTTTACTGAAAATATGTTTGCAATAAATATTGTACAAGGTTAAAATCTACAACATAGACATGACTGGAAGTCGCAAATGTTACTTGTATCTCAATATCATTCAAGTGTGCCTATTTTCTTCTTCTTGACCGCCTTGCCAACTTTCTATTTGAAAATTGTGGGATTCAAAGAATGGTGCAACTCAGTTTTGACCAAAAGACCATTTCCTATAATTGGAGCCCATGATTAAAGTGGACTTGAGATGCTCTAAAATGGTTGGTTGGATGAGGAATATCATATTTTCCCTCACAACATATATTTAAAAAAAAATGTATTAAAGGTCAACATTTCCCTTTTATTTATACTTTGAAACTAAGTATCTCATTTAGTTAGTGTTGTAGAATACTTTGCCAAAAAAAAGAAATCCACGATGATAAAAAAATTGGCAAAATAAAATGTGCATGAACCTCTATGGTATAAACTAATTATAATAATAACAACGTTGAGCAATCATAATAGATAAGAAAATTGCAACACATAAGAAGTTAAAAGGGTTGCATAGTAGGCCCAGGGGCCTACTATGAATGCCATATAACCTAATATATCAAACATGGTAATATAATACAATATTGAGAAATCCACACCCAATTTAGAGAAAAGACTTACAAAAGAGTTGTAGATAATAAAACACCAAAATCCGAGACATACTCCTTAAGTGCCACCTCCTTCATAGTCTCTTACCTGATCTCCTTTACTTGCAACTAGTTCATTTTCATTTTTACCAATTTGATACTCCTTTTTCATGGTGTCTGTTTCTGTTTGGTCAATATCTTCATCCAATACCCATTTTTTACCCTTCATTGATCTTTTTGAATGCCATTCTGTACAAGCATTTCTACCTTTAAATTGTTCCCATGTTTCACACTTTTTCCTTGTACGTGCATCCCTTATCCATTATTTAATAGAGTCTTCACTATTAAAGTCTATTGCTTGAGGAAACATTGATACTATGCATCTATGAAACCATTGAAACATTTGAACAAGTGGATTTGAAAGAGTTGAGCCACTATTACATCTCTCTATGGCATGGGGTAAACCACAATAGATAGAATGACTACAAAAATCAACTCTAATCCCAAGTATGCTATATAAATGAAATTCTAACAAGACATGATCAAGAGCCTACCTCATCTAGACATTTGATGAATACCACCATTGCGCATGCAACTCAAATCTTTATACCTGCAACTTGTCCTCAACAACAAGGATACACAAGAATATGGTGATAATACATAATGTTAGAATATAAAATAACATAATCCATTAACATTCATGACAAATACGCCTATGGAATAATAATTCAAATATTTGCAAGATATCAATTGGATGAGAAAAGAGTATATCTATTAAAATAATCAACATAAGTAAATAAGTGACAAACTTCTGTGTCGGCACATCTCGAAACTGAGAAACTAAGTCCCTTACATATGGGCCTCCACCACTTCAATCCTCCACCAAAGGAAATCTCATATAAAGGAGACAATGAGGTTCTCCATCAAAGAAGGAAGAGCTTGGGGGATGAAAAATGAGTTCAAACTTTAAAGGATAAAGGGATGCAAACTCAATGTGAAGTGAAAATTTCACCAGAGTATCTTTTCTCTCAAAAGTTGAATTCTCTCCTCTTCCACGATTTGGATATGGCTCAATATATAGCCTTCAAGTGGAACTAAAGGGACAATTTTGAATGTTTCCAGTATATGGAAGGTCAAGAATCATGGATGTCATGACGTGACATGGAAACCCGACACAAATTTTAGTTTTGAGCACCAAACCCAATGTACGCGGGCTGTAGTGGTGCAACATGTGTATACACATGTTGTCTAACTGGTAGGGAGGGTATATGAGAAAAATATGATTTTTTGTCTCTGGAAGGTACAACAAGTGACTTCAAGCCTGCATAGGAAAATGGAATTTCCATTCAAGCAAGTTGCATGGGGTGAGGAAAATTTTTCTATAACATATGCCCCCTAATGTGTGAGGTCAGAGGAGTATCTAAGATGGCCAAATACATTATAATTCCCAAAAGTGGAGTAATGGAGACTCAACTGGAAGTGCTAGTTTCTCATGAGAATATTACGATCCATAATGACTTTGTACACATGGATGCCAATTTGAATTACACTGCAGATCCATGTGGAAATATACCAAATAGTTGTTCATGGCCATGAATAGGAAATAAAAAGTAGACACATGCCATAGGTTGTCATAGTCATGAACAAGGCCCAGTGGAAAACCAGTCTCAAAATCAATTTGAAGATATCTATATACAATGGAGTACAATCTGATCTCCCATGATCACTAAAGTCATATAGGTACTGGTCCAATGAAAGACATCAACAAAATAGGAATGATGCTACTATAAGTTGAATGTCTTCTACACTATCTTCCAAACGTGCAAGTCTACATTATGTGAATAGAGGATTTGATGTTGAACACAATGAGACTTTGTTTGATTACCGGTCATTGAGGTATGTCATTAAAAAACATGAGACAACATACTGATAATGAAAGTATGTATCAATGCACCGAGTACATTCTTACAATTGTGACTAAAGATGTTGAGGTCAAACACTTGAAAAATTCATCGATCAAGAGACATTGATGTATTCCCAACTGTCAATGGTGAGAGAACCTGTCACTGATGACTGCAAGCCTCTAGGCACTCATAGGACTCTAGGTCTCATTTCTAGAATAACGGAGTTGAAGTTGATGGAAGGAAAGCATTATGGAATCTCTCATCAGTTAACACGAGGTACAAAACAATATCTTAATGATTTGGAGGAACTCATATGAGGAGGATGTTCATGAACCAATGACCCTGTGCGTGTTTCACATGCACTAGATGCAAATAGTGCAAGAAAAAGACCCTCTGAATAACAACCAATAAGGAAGACTACCAAAAAAGGAGAGGAAACCACTAATAATGATAATGGCATCCAAGAGACTATACGAATCCCAATGTGTGAATATATTTCTTTTCGTTGAACACAATGGAAACCCCCCCAGTCAGCGACCAATGAGGAGATGATGACTATTGGGTTCAAGGTTACGTACCCATAATGAAAGTAGGACCAGGGTGCATGGTAGGACTACAACTTCATGTGACTCTGAGATACATTGAGGGTATGACCGACATGCAAAGTCAAGAGTTATGAGAAATGGATGACACAAGCTTATAGACATCCTTTGAAAAAGAGGAGGAGACATATGGAGGACTTTGACAACATACACTTGATGATGAAACTTCGTGATGCAGGAGGCATCAATCAAACTCTCCATAGGGACTGGAAGAATAACCAATCGGAGGAGTAAACTACAAGTAATGAGCTCAACTTCATAAGGTCATGCTAAAACCAAAATTTGGATGACAATGGACTCAAAAGTTTGTGCTCTATTCAAAGGCGGCACTACCGCTGCCAATATGAGATAGTATTCTTTTCTTGCCTGCCTTTTTTTGTTTTTTCATAGGAAAATAAATTCTATGATACAAGAGAGGAAACATGTTTCGTGAGTAAGAAACTAGCTTCAAATAGTGGAACATACCTATGCTCAATTCAAGGGAGTGCATGAGGGGCATGGACACTCGGGGGACTTTTTCCTCTTAGGGTACAGGGTGTCAAGCTACAAAGGATATAAACAAGGCTCTGCTTGGCTAGTGATGGAAATTGTTGAGGTAAGAGGCTTATAACGAGAAAGAGGGAACCAAAAATAGGCTCAATATTGAAATCAGGAGGATGGAATGAAATTACAACTTAACTCCAAAGAATGTCCTTTTTCATAAATTTAGTCCCCTAGGCCCCAAAAAGTATAAAACAATACCTAGGAGAACTCTTCTAGCCAATGTTAACTAGAGTGTTCCTTTTTTGTAAATAGTCTACTTGGTCTGAAAAAGGGTTAAAATTACACTAGAGAGACATCCTTTGAAATCCATTTAACAAGTGTGAAAGAGACAAGTTCACTTGACAATATTTTCACTTTTTTAGAGAGTCGGAAAATAGCTTAACTAAGACTCGGGGGGAGGCCCATAGGTACAGGTCAAAATTCTTGTGAGTAAGAATATGGGGTTCGAATGCAAAGTCATATTAGAACTACAAGGGGCTTCTGGTCCTATGGAATAACTTCTACATGGGCACCAAATGGCACAAAGGTTCTAACTAGAGCACCCATGTTTGGTAAGCCTCTACCTCTCAATAATGACACTTCTAGTAGCAGTAAGAAGGTTCTGTGTTGCTAATAAATGTGTTCGTACCTAAGGAATACAGATCACAGTCATAAGACAATGTAAATATGCAAAATGGATTGAGAACCTTTCCTATATGATCTGTGACAAAAAATACATTTCAAAGGCACGAATGGGTGATATGATGCTAGAAACTGCAAAAATTCCTGGACAAAACCACCAAAACCAACTCCTTCCACTGCACTATTAGTCCACTTGGTAACAAATTAACATAAACTATATAAAGTGGATAAAAATTTTCTACTAATAGTAAACATGAACAGTTTTACCATACCATTTGAGTTTTTCACCCACATAGTGAATTTTAGACCATTTATCCCACGATCTTCAAGTGTCGATTGTGGGAGCTACGATCAATGGAATTGGCAATCGTCTGGACCAAGTAAGTGCTCTTCCCCTCCTCTTCATTTTTAGTGGTTTAAAATTCCAATTTATTCCTCATTTTTTGAGTTTAAGAGGGCGCAATGTGTAAACTAGGGTGTACACGAGCTATAGTTTATCGAGTAGCATATGTGGAGACATGTATGTGGGAAAAGAAAATCCTCCCCGCATATATGTGGCCCTACACACTATTGTTAACACTGCAACCCACATACAAATCCACAAACAAGTTTTTTAATGAATTTAAGTCAAAAAATGATTTTCCTTTGGCAGGATGGTGCTTTAATGGAGAGAGACAAAGCATGAGGAGGTAGATGCAGCAGTGGAAAGAGATGCAGGGGCCCAACTAGCTCTAAAAATATGTTGTGTTTATAAATTTTGGGCTCTTAAAAGAATTAGGGATCAAGTGAGGTTACTCCAAATGCTCGTAAACTATTGGGATTTGGAGTCAGAGGCCTTCAATATCAATGGGAAACCATTGAGGATTGAAGTAGATGACATCTATTTTATCACAGGATTTTCTTGCCGAGGCGAGGTAGTAAATATCAAAGCTCAGGGGTCTGGTGGTGGTATGAACATAGAGGATTACATTTCCACCCACTGTGTTGCAAGCACAAATAAAGTAGGGAACCAAATCCCAATCAGGACAATTGAGAACTTGAATTTTAAGATCGCCGTTCTTGTTCTTACACAGATCTCAGGGTCAGTTTCAATGCACTAGGCATCAAGGTCACTCATGTTCTATGCAACAGAGTGTTTAAAAACCATGGTTTATGACTGGTATACCTCACTACTAGCTAAAATGAAGAGCCAATTGACGGATTGCAAACAAGGGAGAAATAGAAACTTTGGGTTTGCATCCATCTTGTGTAGTTTTTTCTTTGAACAGGTTCTAGGCTTTAGGCCTAGAGTAGAGCTCATTCCACATATACCGCGTGATCTAGCCATGTCACGGTGGACCGACGTGATGAGGCGGTTAGGAGGTGGTAGGGTGCCAACCCCCTACAATGATGAGTTATTTTTCTGGTGGCATCAACAGGTTATATCCATAGATGACTATCCCTATGCTAGGATCGACTATAGAGGGGGTCTAGATATGCCTTTTCCACTAGGCTCTGCCTATGGTGATATAGGTAAGGAAAGTTTTTATATATTCCATTTTTTTGTGTTTTTTTGAAAAGAGTAAAAAACACAAATATTTTTGTATGGTATCAAGTGTTAACTATTAATTTGTTATGAAGATGTTGGTCAAAAACGACCAGATGGATTCCCATGACATCGGTGGAGGAACTGGGGAAATGATCATGTGAGAGGAGATGCAGAGAGAGTGCTACAAAATGTGCAGGGGAACCTTTCTCGATTGACGCACAAGATTCCTATGGTTTAGGTGGAAGATCTGCTAAAGTCTATGCAACAACAGGTGGTGGGTGTGCCCCGTACATGGGTGCTACTCTTATGACATCTCACATACGTCGTATTGTGCTATCATGATACACATTCAGTGCCACATGCATATATTCCATGGTCATACATCTACCGACCATATATGTATTTTGAGGGTGTGAGCCCCATTTTGTAGTCTGACACCATATTTTTTGAAGAGATGAAATATAAAAAACATTGGTCCTCGGATTTTCTTATATATGTTACAATGTGTACATTGATGAATGTGTTTTCTTTGCTTTAGTTATGTGACAAATTCCAATCTAAAACATAATTAGAATATGCATCGGATACATAATTAGAACTTCTAGGTATGTTATTATAAGTAATAAAATCAAAGTATCATTCCAAAAGTCGTACTTGTAGGAATCATCAGAGCAGAGTAGGGTTTCACACATGGTAATTGACGTTTAAATGACATATGACTAACTGGGAGTCCAAGTGTACCTCTAAAGACCAAACACCATGTGAAATGGCATCACATAATAGTTCTATAATGATGCTATACTCAGCCACATTATTTGTTGATGGCTCCAGAAAAACACCACCTGAAGACACTAGTTGACCCTCAGGTGAGTAAATAACCCAGGCGGTGGAAGCCATGTTCCATGTATGATGACTGACACCGTATGCGAATCCTAAGTAAATTGAAGACTTCGTTGACATCTACCAACCAAGGGAAAACCTAATAAGAAAGTCGATGTCACAAAGAAATATATATATATATATATATATATATATATATATATATATATATATATATATATATATATATATATATACACACTAGTATACAAAAAGTCACACCCAAGATTGAGGGATCAAGTGTAATATCTTTTAATGTAGAGCCCATTTCTGGGCTCATCCAACATATTCCCTTCATAATCCTCCAATTCATAGGCTCCTTTCTCTAAAACACGTCGCACGATATAAGGACTATGCCACATGGGTTGAACTTTCCTACCCCCAATGGTTCTTTGGCTTATTCCTACAGGAGGACCAAGTCACCCTCAACATATTTCCAAGGACAGATAGACCTATCATACTGAACCTTCACACGTCATTTATTCTCTTCGATAGCCATAGAGGCATCTCGATGCTTCTAATCTAGATGCTCTAGGTTCACAAGGAGTTCTTCAATATCAAATGTGTCAGGTAGGAGCTCAATTACCAATTTAAGGGAAGGGATTTTGCATTCAATCGAAAGAATCGACTCCACACCATGTACTAATGGAAAAGGAGAAAAACCACTGGAAGTATTAACCAAGGTTCGATATGCCCAAAGCACAGGGTAAAGCATTAGATGCCAGCTAGATTTACTCTAGCTAACAATTTTTTGCAAGATGGTCTTTGTTATCGCACAGTTTGTAGTTTAGGTCAAAGGCTGAAGGATAGAGATCAAATTGGTGTAACAGGAACCTTCCCCAACCAATGTCACCTCAATGGGGAGGTTCTTACTATTTAGGGAGGTTAGCCCAGGGGAGACGTCCCCGACAAACTGGGGTTTTGAAGAGGCTAAGGTATAAAGCAAGGTTAAAGTTTCCTCCTCACATGTTACCACCTAGATCAGACAGTCCGATTAAACAACCAAAATGAAGTGTATGCCCAGTTGAAAACACATGCCCGGAACAAGACAACATCAATACAACATATATATGCAGGCTATAATTGAAAGGGTTAGTACTTCAATAACTATATACTATCATTTAATAAGCAATGTAAAGCAATAGATACAAATGAAGTCAACATTTTGTCAATTCAGCTATGAAAGAGCATCAATTCATCAATATCTATCAAGATGATCAAGCTAACAATGTATCCAATCAACAATTTGCTCAATAAATGCTTCAAATCATCATTCAATTGCTTATATTCAACTTGTTCTATGTCAAGATGAGATAACCAACTATGACGTCAGCCCTAATTAAGTTAGTTTGTTAGTTAGGGTTTCAAAATTCAAGGTTTTGAGAGTTTGTTTTGGACACTAAATTTCAACGTTGGAGGTTAGATATCAGTGCCTTAGGGTATATGGAGTCAAACAAGATAAGGGCACAAGGTCTTGAAAGGATGGAGACTTAAAGACTAGAGGGAAGGGTTCTAAAGTGCTGCAAAGGCAGGGCCCTAGAATCAAAACCCTAGGGGAAAGAGGCTCACTCCGGTGTTGCTTAAGCAAGGCCTCGTGCTCT
>JZKD02S1767162.1:194955-211471 GCA_000966675.3 Picea glauca
ACTCAAAGGTAACAGAAGTGAAACTCATGTTGTATGACTCTGACCCAAATAATGCAAGGATGATAATGAAAAATAACACTTTTCATTCCATGAATCCTATTTATGGGAGAGAGAGGGAAGTTTCCAAATCGACCCTATACTACAATGCAATGCACAATTTCCTTTCAGATGTCAATGCAAACAATCATTAATCAAAGGACAATCTCTATGTGTCTTTTTCAAATACTTCAATAAACTCTAAAATTTGATTTTTCAATGTTTTCTAAAAGACAAAAAATAATGTTTTTGAAAGAAAAGATTATTGTTCACTTTCCAAAAAGAATTCTCACTATATCAATGAGAAAGCATAAAAATCAAATCATAAAGAAACAATCAATAACAACCCAATCAACTCTTTCAATGAAAGAAAAAATAAAGAGCAAACCAATGAGTCTTCTCAATGCAAATGAAAATGTTCTTTCAAACCAATAAACAAATGAGAAAAAACAAACAGTTAACTCTCAACCAATCACTAGTTCTCAACCAATCAGACACACTCAACTCTTGAAGTCAGAGAGAATGAATTTGCCAATAAGAGTCAAGAAATGAAAGCCAAGCTACAAAGGGCAGAAAAAACCTTGAACCCTAAAAATTTTCAAGCATGCAAACTAAAGCAAGAGCTATATCAATCAATGATCCAATAAGCCTATTAGAGGTGAATCAACTGATCTGAGCAGTCAAAACTCAATTTCAAAATTTTCAAAAATCTTGCTCGCAGGCAAGCAGTGGTACACAGTGCGAGAAGCTAAGATTCTCGCCGGCAACCTTGTATCAAGGTGCGAGGTGTTCGCACTGGACCTTATGTGTAGGGTGCGAACCTGACTAGTTCTCACAGGCTGTAGTTAGACATAGTGCGAGAACTTCTGAACATGACAAAAATTTTGAAAAATGGAGAAAAATTCAAACAGGCTTCTAGACCCAGAATGTCTCTCAGGATATCCTGAGGACTCAGAGACCGAAAAGACAAGAGAAAAATGAAATTGGAGCAAATGGCCACAGAAAATACAAAAAACCACCAACAAATGGGTTCGTTTCCCAGTTGAGTTGCCAATTTTGTTTCAGGATTAATCCGTAAGTGCAGACACGAACCGATCTCCCTAGATCCACCTGGATCTAGAACAAAATAGGACAGAATAATACTCTTTCCCTAGATTTATACTATTGAATGAACTAGGAGGTGAGAATCATGAGCGTACCTTATGATCACTTCCTTGGGTCTCTGTTGTACCAGCTTTGCTCCAATGCTCTTGTGCCACCAAGACCAGGACAACTCAAACCAATTGAAGTGAAAACAACTCAATATATTCAACAATTAATCTATACATATGATCAAGGAGTTATGTAATAAAGTGACATCAGCTTTATGGGAAAGGGACATATTACTGTATTAAATTGATAGAAATAAAGACTTACAACCAGAGCCTTGATGTTGCAAACCTCCTTTCGATGGCTACTAGCTCTGACACACACACTTGTTCATGCATGAAGAAGATCAACCACTTTTGATAACCTTGCAGGTGTCTCTAACTGTTGTAGTATCAATCCTTCATACAATCTTACACTAATTCTCCAATAAGTCTCTTGCTAGCTTGCTGCTTAACCCTTTCCATGAGCATTCCCCTCAATTTATAAGAGAGAATGGATTAGTTACTAGGATAGGAATGATCCCAAGATATCAGGAAAGCCAGTACTTAGATAACCATTCAAATGCCATCTCATCCTTCTAGAAGGCTCGAGAATCCATCTTTTTCCCTTCTTTAGAAGATGTTCGCACCCTAGCAGTTAGGTATAGTGAAAACCCCTCGCACCCTGCCTTAATGCATCCTGCAAGAATCATACATTCTCGTAAGTAAATATATAGGTAGCCTACGGACCTCCCTTAAAAATATGATTTCTGGAAAGAGACAAAGGTAAATTTTCTCAGGAAAGTGTTCTAGTGAAGAGCTCGATTTCTCCATCATCATTACATCATCATGATGACCAAATTTATGGATAACACCTTCTACTATCTTATTTATCACTTGATCAACCAGGGTTTTTCTAAGGGAACTAAAACGAGGTTGTTGAATCATAGAGATTATATCCTCTTTCTTGAAGATGGAATTCAATATATGAGACAAGTTTTCACTGTATTGGATTTCCTTTATCTTGTTTGGATTCATAAGATATTTTATAGCATGTACTCTCTTTTTCATAGAACCCCCTGATGATAGCAAATAAAAAATGCTAGCCATACTTTTAACCTTGTTTCTTCCTCCAAATGGTGTTTTCTTGATTGTTTTCAAACTCTTGGTTAAAAGAGAAACCTTGTATTTTACATTGCCAACTTGTTTAGTAGGACATTGTTTGTCTTTGGAAAGCCTTTTATTTTCTTCTTCCTTGTTCAAAATATTTTTATTTTTCAAAAATATGGTTTGTTGTAGATTCATATTCTCATTTTTTGCAACCAAAACCATGTTCTAAATTTGATTAACACTTTCAACCAACTTGTTGTTTATGCGCTCCAAATCAAATACTGTACTAAGTAGATTGTTGACTTTCTTCTCAAGGTCTCTACAAGTTCCTTTTATATTTTCACAATATCCTGGAAATCCTTTCTTTCCATTACACAAAAACTTCACTAACCCTGTTACATTTTTAAATTCTGGGTGAGAATTGGTAGTAGGATCTATTGGGAATATCTCTCCCATTGCCCATAAGTCAACATTTTTTTCTCCCTCTATTCTTCTTTTGTTTTCATCTACACCATTTACTCTAGGGCTATTTCTCTTATGTAATGGTTCCATATTTTGATCCACCTCAATAGTCATAATGTATTTCTCTCTTTTATCTACAGTCCTTTTTTGATTGTCCATTTAATCCAATACTACACTTGCAATTACAATGAAAACAAGAAGACTCATAATATGATTCACCCATAATACCCAGGGCATTTTCATAACCATAAATTGTTTTTTAAAAGACCAATAGAAGCATGACTATAGAGATGGATTTAATGAATAAATACCTGGAATGAAAATATTTTCTCCCCTTCCTCTTTGAAAACTCTCTTCCTCCTTTTATCTTGGTCCTAAAATGTGCTCTGGATGTGTAGTATTTGTAGGATTTCATGATATAGAATATCTATAATGAAAGTAAGGTCACAATATCCATGAAACCCATTTATGACATAAATGAATCAATCTGGGTAGGTGGAATTATTTCAGCAATTAAACATGAAGTAAGATTTCACGAGTTGGAGAAATGGGAGAAAGAATTCATGGGATGGAGAAATGGGAGAAAGAATTTGTGGGCTGGATAAATGGGAGGAAGAATTCACGGGATGGAGAAATGGAAGAAAAAATTTGCAGGCGTGGGAAAGTAAATGAACATTTGGATGGCTCTCTCAAATTTACTCTTCCAAATTGTTTTCTGCAGTAATGGTAACATTTACATGGTAGGTAGAACGATGTGTAAGAGGCGAGTTGTCAAATATACCTTCCACATATAATGATTGATTTATAATTTTATAATATATCTCTTATGAGGCCCTTTTTCCCTCAAAATTCCCCTAATGGAAATAACAATGGAGTAGTCTACCCAAGCCAACTCCATCTTCATAATCAATAGTTTCTTCCCACGCTCATTCATAATGTAGGCCAGTTCCAAGACAAAAAAATCACTCAAATTCAATAAAAGAAACATCCTCATAAAAAATCCTAGCCTCCCTTTGCGCGTACACTTCCCCCAATTCTGCAACTGATTACATTTCCTTCATGAATGATCTGAGATTAGGACATGTAGTGTTAGTGATACATTTGACCCTTTCAAAGATATGAAGGTTTATTGAAGTTTCCATGCCAATCTTGGATGAATTAGAGAGAAAGGGAGAGATTCTAGAGCCTCTGAACAATCAAGAGTCAATTTTTCCTAAGGCATAAAGAAGAAACAACAATAAAATCCATACATTTTGTGTCTGAGGAAAGTTTCAAGATCCTGGGTGCTTATTAGGAGTCAAAAGGGACTTATCATGACCCAAAATAGCTTAAGCACAAATAACCCAAGATATTATCAGAAGACCATGGCCTAGCATTCAAGCGCCGTCAATTTTACGAACCCTGAAATATTGATGACTCTCATGCATTGTCGGACTTCCCTTGGCAGCTCTAGATATATAATTAAGATTTTCCCTCGAGGTTCCCTCATCTTAGTCATGTTGGAAGACCATAACTCGACCACTCATATGGGACACCTCCGATGGATGATCCACATCTTTTCTCAGACCTTTCTCAAGTGGGATCGATTAACGGCCTAGATCTTCTCCCATGTATCAAAGCCTCCCGACCAGGTGTCATGTCAACACGCTAGTGAAGCACTGCCAGTGTGGATCAAAGAATTCCATGTGGACAAGTGGAACCCAACAGACATGCATGATGAAATATCAAAAGAGGGTTACACGTGTCACACCTACATGCCACCTCAGTGCAAGAGTGGACTAATGAAAATCTTCCATATGTTGAGGATGAAATTAGCATGACGCTATTTTCCTTAGCCATTTTTTCCCTCATAACCCCATATCAATGACTCTCTATTTTCCTCAGATCTATGATGGATGGTCCAGATTTTGTTTTAGCATCTCTTTGAAGTTCTCTTATCGGAGTCTCATTTGAAGCCAAACCCCAACGACTCCGATGGACACCTCCAATGGACGGTTTAGATATTCTCTCATACCTCTTTTAAGGGGGACTGATTAATGACCTAGATATCACTACGCCAACAATCACACTCAAAGAGATTCACGATACATATTTGATCCATGCCCCTAGGGTGTCGATTTAACATTATATATGGCCTGCTAATAGAGCACTATCAAATCCAATCATAGGCTACCACATGGACGTATGGAACCCATCAGATGCACAGGTGAATATGTCAAATCCAGATGACATGTGTCCTTCCTGGCTGCCATGTCAACACCATCATAGGGCAATATAAATCCACCATGTGGATACATGAGACTCCTCTCGAATCCCATCAAAGCACATCAAAATGGATGACACATGTCCTGTCCTCCATGTCACATCAATATTGATATGGACCAATGAAGAGCTGACACGTATCTAGGGTGACTTTAACATGACCTTGACAATGCCTTAGCTAATTGTGGCATTTGGTCGAGCATAGATCAATCACTCTCCTAATTTCGGTAAAATATCAATGACTCTCGTTCTAGGGACATATCAATGGATCTCCTCACATTGACAAAAAATTAATGGTGGAGATCAATGTGGATATATTCGTTGGAAAAATGCAAAGAGAAACCCTCGACACAAGTTTTCATAGTGCCAACAACAATGTCGTCATTGACGAAATGCATAAGAGATGAAAACTTGGCATGTTAATGGGGTATTGTCATAACCAATCCAGAGCTTCCACATGGACATGTGGAACCCACCAAAGGCACACCAAATCATATCAAGTCTAGGTGACACATGTCATGTCTCCTTGTCACATCAACATCAACGTAGGCGAATAAATGGTTTCCATGCTTCCAGGATGGCATCATCATGATGATTTTTTTCTTAGCCAAATTTTTACCTCTGACCAAGCTATATCAACAAATCCTATTCCATCTCCAACAAATTGATCAATGACCCATATCTCATCTTATCACAAATCGGATCAATGATCAAGATCCGGTCAGGATGATCCGACGGTTGTTGTATTTTACGCTTTTTCAAACCTTGATTTCTCCGATTGGCATGGAGATGATCAATGGTCGTGATCAACTGCCAATGATATCTTTGATGGTTGCTGAGTTGTGTGATCTTTGCAGATTTTATTTCAAAAGTCTAGTAGTAGGAAAATGATTAAAAGGATTTCTAAGGAGCAGGGCATGACACATATTTTGGCTCGTAGGTTTCCAACTGCCCCACGATCTCAACAAAAAAAAATTCATGTAGGTAATAGTAATTAATTTTGACCAAGGGAGAAACCATCCAATAATAAACAAGTAGTAATCAGGTAACAAGAAGCTGGAAGCGGTTTCAAGAAGTAGTTTATGTCATGAGTGAGTGGAATAAAATATAACGAAGGCACTCATTGTTAAGGTTGACACTTTGGGGAGTTAAAGAGTTTCTTGTAACCGTAGCTGTTTGACCATAGAAATACATTGGGATAGTCAGTTGATAAATGAAGCTTGAAACCAGAGATTCATCCCCTGCATTTAAGGTTTAGTCTGTAATTCCTACCTTATAGTGTTTGTGTTCCTGTAAAGCATTTCCTCCCATTTTTTCTTTCTTGAATAAGATCTGATTTATAAAAACTCAGAAAAAAATTCATTCTTCATATTCAATGTTAATTTATGATGTTTGGTTATGATATAGAAGTGATTTAATTTGAATGTATGACCATTTCTTGTCATTTGTTTGTGCATTTAAATGATATACATAAGGTACCTCCATGTATTTGAAGGTATAAGATGCTAACTTTTTGGAGCATGTGTTTATTGATCTGTTTAAACTTGTTAGAGTTGTTGAATTCTTAATTGATCAACACATTGTTCATTTCCCATAGGCTATAGGATTCATTCTTAGCAGTTACCTGTATTTTTATTTTTTTCTTCCTATAACTGATCCAAGATATTTTCATCGAAGTGACTTATAAAGAATTGTATTAAATGAGCATAAATTAAAGTGCACCATAAAGAAGGAAAAGCTCAATAATGAAGAGACATAAGCATCAAATTTGAACACAAAAAATTTATAACGGAGTTCATCCCTGGTGGACTACGTCTCCGGGTCCTTTTCTCAAATGGGTAGGAATTTTTATTAACTCAACAAAAGAATTTGGAAAAATACCCAAGTATACCTCATTATGGAATTAAGCTGCATAATCTTTGCTCAGATCAGAAAACAGACAACACCATTGAATTCGTGGTGTTGAGTTACCCAAAAATGACTGTCTCCATGCTTCAATATGACTCTGGCACTCCCAGACCCTTGATAAATCTCGTCTCAGTTTTCGTGCTTGCACCCTGCAATTAATTCACTGTACTTTGTCTCGAAAAATGTGCCTAGCCGTATCATCAAGCTACCTCTTCCGTCTGTGGGAAAAATTCAACATTTAAATTAAATGTTAGGTGGATTGACCAATAGAGCCCATTGGCCCAACGATTGGTAGAGGCTATTGTAAGGTGTTTAGATAGGGCGAGGTCCCAGGGTCAAGCCTGTGGGTCTTCCCTTTCGGGATTATAGTTATAACAATATATATGTGGTTTGGAACCGCCACCAAGTTTGGAGTTGTTTTTTAGATTTGTTGGAATCACAAGTTTGACCACCATATTTGGTGGGACCTTTGCCAGATTTGGTGGGCCTCTTTTATTTTTGAAAATTCGGTTTTGGGCCCTCACTGGGAATTTTCGCACTGCCATGTGGCCCATGACTAGGCCACGTGGTAGACAACCATTGGCCCACACCATCCACTTGCACAGTCACACTACCACATCACCTGCCACGTTAACCTACCATGTCCCGTATGATCTTCCAAGTGGTTGTACGAACTACCACATGACATTTCCTCATTGGTCCACATGTTGACCTGAAAATGCTAAAAACGAGTGACACGTGGTAGCCTATGGTGATGCCACATCACCATGTTGACATCATGATGATGTCAACATGCCATGTGTCTCCCTCTGTGTGTGCCATGTACACTATATAGACGTTGATGTCATCCGTATTGATGTTGATGTTAGTAGTACAGATGCTGACTCATCCCTGTTGACTAGGCTAGGTTGACCAAAAATTTGACTCCGAATATATTTTGATCCATAACTCTATTTGATGAGCTATTTACATCGTTGGAAATATTGCGACATTCTCTTAGCGATGATGCTAATTTCACTGAGTTTTGGGGACTTTGAATTTTTTCCCTTTCTCTGTCTGCTGAGGCTATTCTGATCTTATTAAGTTACTTGTGTGAAGTCTGAGTTGTCCTTAGTCTTCTCTGGATCCCTTTTGGATCAAGCCTTCCCACTGAGATATTTTTGGACCACCAAAAGCTTTCATCAATCAACAAATAAGTGAGGGAAGAGTTCCATCACCTTGTCCTTGTCAATCCACTTTGCCTTGCTTGGATGTGTGCCCTTTAAGCCTACTCGAAGATAATCAACATCACCCCTACATGAAGTCCTTGTCCTTCTGTCCAGGATGATATCTTCCTTTAACTCATCCAAGTACTTAGGAGAAAAATCATCAACTGGAGGTGTTGAAACTTTCTCACCCTGATCCATGATCATGGGACGCTAAAACAATTTCAATTTCTCCACATTTACAACTGAGTAGGTTTGCATATAAGGTGGAATATCTAGACAAAAAGAATTAGTACCACTTTTCTCCGAAACAATGAAGGTTTCATAATGAATGGGCTTGAATTTCTTGCCTTCACCCTTCAATATTTTCTTGTTGATGTGAGAACATACCTGGTCTCCAACCTAGAACTGATGATCAACCCTGTGTTTGTCATGCCGAGCTTTATATTGTGCTTGAATTTTCTCCAACTGTTCCTTGACTGCTTGATGTACCTACTGGATCCTCTTGATGAACTTGCGGGCTCTGTCTTCATTTCTTTCTTCATTTGAATAAACATCTCTCCCATGCATAAAGTCCAAAGGAACCTTAGTTAAATACCCAAAACATGTCTCAAAAGGAAAACACTAAGTGGAGGAATGTAAGGCTCGGTTGTAAGCATGTTGTACATAGGGTATCTGTTCATCCCATAAATTGGGATGCTTGCTGTAGTAGCCTCAAAGAAAAAGTACCACTATTCGGTTTACAACCTTTATTTGTCCGTCGGTCTATGGATGGCAAGAAATGATCCTCTTCAACTTGGTTTCCGTCATTCTCCACAAACTTGTCCAAAAATCCCCAAGGAATTGAGTATCTCTATCCGAGATAATGGATGCGGGTAACCCAAAGTGAACCTAAACATACTGAAATAAGAGATTAGCAATCTTCTCAACAATGATCTTCTTTTTACAAGGCATTAAGATACACATCTCGTTGAACCTATCCACTACAAAATACAAATGGTCATGTCCCCTTTTTGACATTGGTAAACCCTCTAAAAAATCCACGGAGATACTTTCCCATGGATGTGATGGAATAGGAAGTGGTGAATATAGCCCCAATTTTCTATTAGTGGGCTTACAAGTAGAACACATCACAAACCCCTTTACATATTTACTTACAATTTCTTTCATCTGAGGCCAATAACAAAACCTCTGCACATGAGCCATAGTTTTTACTACCCCAAAATGCCCAGACACAAGAGAAGTGTGAGATTCTCATATTACATGGACTCGTTCACTTGTAGGAATACATAACTTTGCAAGATGGTAGAGTAGTTTTCCCTGCAGGCAATATTTCTCTACCTGTGCACCATGGGTTAACTTCTCATATACTTCTTTAAAATCTTCATCAATGAAATATTGTTCCACATAGCTATCATGGGATAAATAAGCATTCTTCAAAATAATAGAAGCAACAATAGGAGGTCTAAAAATCATATCGGCTACCTTGATACTCGTACCCTTTTTTTTATTTGATTACCAAATGAAATTGTTGTAGAAAACCCATCCATCTGTAATGTCGAGATAGTTGAAGTTTGGTCTATTCGTGGAGATACTGTAAGGGTTGATGATCTGTATGTATGATTGTTTCCTTCCCTAACAAGTAGTGCTTCCATTTCTTTACGCTTTGAACTAATGCATACAAATCTTTATCATATGTAAGATAGTTAACAACAACTTGGTTAAAAGTTTCCAAGTGGTAACAAATAGGCTTATGATATTGCACCAATATTACGCCCATGGCATACTCGTTGACATCTGTGTCGATCTCAAAGGGATGTTGAAGATTTGACAATACTAATATTGGTGCGGTATTGATCTTTTCCTTCAAAGCGTCGAAATATTTTTGTTGCTTTCCTCCCCACTGAAAAGTGTTCTTCACACTGGTTAATGCATGAAAAGGAGCTACTATAAAGGATAAGTTTGAAATGAATCTCCTGCAATATTGGACTGCACCTAAGAAGCTCTGTATTTCGGTTACACTTTTGGGCTTAGGCTAATTTACAATTACATCAATCTTGGAAGGATCAATTTTCAATTGTCCTCCTCCTACAATATTGTTGAGGAAAATATATGAAATAATCTTACTCAAGCATTTTCATATCTCACTTGGCTAAGGAAAGATAGACAAGAATATCACCCTATGTTTATAGCCTCAAAATTTGTTTCCTAATCCCCAAGTATTAGTTACAATGGCTTAGGATGATTTTTTTATAAATAAAAGATTGCTGAAAAATTCAACATTTTATATAATTTTCTAAATATAACAGATGCAAAAGTAAATGTGGAGACAAAAGAAAAAATACCAAGTCACAATTCAACACAGATGAGACAGAATAACAATCGCTTATTTCATTCCAAGAAATCAAAAGAATCATTATCTTTACAAAAATCCCCGAGGGAAATCAAACTTAGATGTCCCCAATGAAAACCATACAAAACGACTTCCGACAGAAAGTAAATAACTAAACTTTAAAAGTTGAATCATCTTGCCAGAAATTGCTTCCCACTCGACTTTGCACAATATCCTTTATCAGTCATGAAATTTAATTCATAAATAGACAAGTCTACACAGACTATTAAAGATAGATCAACACCTCTAAAAAAAAGGTGTCTGAATGCTATAATTCAGCCTTGAATCTTGTTGTCTACAATAGGACCTTGCTGTCATAAAAGAGAATTAGGTTTTCAATGAATTAAATAATGAATGAAAACTGAACTATCTCAATAAAACACAAGAGAAAACCTTAGTATGCTTTCTCCTTCTATTCTCATCTTGTTCCTCCTTCTCTTTTTTCCTTTAAATAATGAATGAAAATCGAACTATCTCAATAAAACACAAGAGAAAACCTTAGTATGCTTTCTCCTTCTATTCTCATCTTGTTCCTCCTTCTCTTTTTGCCTTTAAGTAATCAAAATTAGTTGAAGTAGTTACACTACCTCTTTTAGTTAAGTTAACTAAAACTCAACTAACTTTTATTTTAGGGGAATAATTAATATAATAATAATAATAAGGGTCTTTAATAAATAATAACTAGTAGGTGGGACCCCTTGTGACTCTTTTTAGTTTATTAACAAAAATAAACACAACTAGTAAATCAATCAAACACATCCCTCCTTGTGGATCCCATCATCATTCTCATAATTTGAAAATTACTATCAATGATATTTTAAACCATATCCAAAATATCCAAAATAGTATGTTGTCCAAAAACTTCAACAGTTAACTGTTCTCAACAATCAATAAATAATATATATTCAAAAACCATATTTGCCACTTTGGGAGGCAATTTTTCCTTTGTTGTTGCTGTCTCCATTTGATTTCTCTGAATTAGCCTTAGGCTGTGTGGATCCTTTAGGCTTGATGTCACTGATAACATGAGAGCAGTAATCTCTCAAGTGCATGCAGGATGAAACAGATTTGGTGGAATCACTTGAGGGAGAGGAGGGGGAATTAGGATATTTTCCTTTATCATGTGCATGGTGGGCTTTGGTTTTGAGTGTCTTTATTGCGTGGGAAGACTGTACAGGTGAGTGTGCAGGGGTAACTTAGAAAATTGGGTTAACTGGTGGAGGAGGAGTAGGTAGAGACAAATTGGGCCAGCCATGATGTTGGGAGACTGCGGGGTGGACAATCTCTTGCCATCCGTCATTTTCATGGACTTCAGGTTGTAATGAGACATGAGGGGGAAATGGGATACCAAGGACATGATGGGGTTGGAAGGGAGGCATTTCTGGCCTAGGTTGGACTACCCCTTGTCCAATCCATTTGAAAAATCCAGCTTGGAAGAGCTGATTTAACTCTTGTGAATTTGCATCAAAATGTATCGAAAATATTGGCCTTCTAGGGCCTCTGTTCCAATTTCCTCTTCCCCTATTATTTCAACCATGGATTCCCCTGCTGAAGACACTCATTCCTGTATGCAATGTTTACTATAAACTAGATTCTTAAACAAACCATACATGGAATCTCTTTAAATATGAAACAAAGTTTGGCTCAACAACACATGAGACTCATGCAATCCAATCCATAGAAATCGTTTAATACTTGTCAATTTGCAGGGGGTGAATAAGGGTTCTCGAATATATGAGGGGTTGTATTGAGTGAAAAGTGATAAAATGAAAGGGATTAGATCATGATTACTACTCAATAAATCATCAAACAATCAACTATATTGTAATAACAAAACATATCCACTATAATCCATCTTTGTGTCATCCTTCAATTGCTATAATACAAAGTTTCCATTTAATTATAATTTAATTTTAAGAATAGGGCGTGAAAAGTGAATATGGGAATGTGAGGGGATTTGTAATGTGCGAAAAAGTGAGAGAATGGCAGGAAAGTTAACAAATATTGTTCATAAAACAAATTAAGTAATCAATAATGCATCACTATAATAATAACATTCACTGTCTACCAATTTACAATCGTCTCCCAATTAAAATATGCCCATGTCCCTTTTTAAAATACGAACAGACTTCCAAAATATGCCCAATTACACACAATCTTCACCATATCAATCAACAAGGTGTTGCAACAAAACCATAGTCAACATAAAACACGAGCCTTATTATTGTTGATATAACCATTTATAATATGTACGATGATCCAATAATATATATGAGGTGAACATATCCAATTTACACACAATCACCATTTTCACAATGATCCAGGAGGCTCCCTAGGCTTAGAAAATGCTCAAAAATAAAATTTCTCAGAATTGGATGAAACTAATTCCATTGTGACCAGCTCATCGCGCTGATTCTGATAGTATATTTACTTCCTCAAATGGACTCCGTATGTGAAAGTTATTGCGTTCTGATCGAAAACCCAAATAGGTAAAAAGTCAAAGGTCAACTGTCCAAAAGTCAACGCTGATGTGAGCATGAAATCACCAAGAAAACCTTATGATGCATACTTGGACCAATGGCAGTGTGACAAGTGACAACAGTTGACTGTGTAGTGACAGGGACCAATTAGAGTTGGACACGTGGAAAAGTTTGGGCAAATGAGGTGGTGCCACGTGGCCCAGGCATGGGCAGCCACGTGGCACCTAGTCAACAATTCATATGGCAAGTTCAAAAAAATTTGGGGGTCCATGGGTTTTGAACCCATGAAAGTCACATTTGATATTCCGCAAAGAAGATAACAAGTTTATGTATTTCGCATTCTTAACGATCCGATGCAAAAATTACATTAAACTAACTTGCGATTTATCAGTAATACCTTCTTTTTTTGATCAAGTTTATGGTATCAGAGCATTTGGTTGTGAAGGTTTGACAAGAATTGCAAGCATTGGATGCTCACGAGAGAAAAACTCAAGCAAGGAGAAGGCCAACTTGAGGCTCTTGACACAGAGATTCAAAGGCGACCACATAAGCAAGAGATGTCTTCATCATGGAAATTGGGTCCCTTCAAATCTGAAGATGATTTCTTCGAGGCCTTTAAATTGATGCAAGCCATGGTAGAGGAGCTTTACCATGAAATAGGTCAGCGAAGGAATCCAAAAGTTGAAGAAGGTGAATCTTCGGTAAGAGCATAAGGAGGAGTTGGAGGTGGTGGACCTTCAGAACCTTCTTCTCCTTCATCCTCATCATCTAATAATGAAGCAAGTGTACATTCCTCCAAGGATAAGAAAAAAACTCATCATTCTTCTGATATGCCATTATTAAAGTTAGATGTAAAGTTTCAATTACCCACTTATGATGGCGAATTAGATGCAGCAAAGCTAGATAATTGGGTGAGACAATTAGAAGTCTATTGCAGGCTACAAAAGATTGTTAATGATGAAACTAAGATCCAACTAGCAAGTCTCAAATTGGGAGGCACAACTCTCATATGGTGGGAAAGAAGAACTAGAGATGATCTTAAGAAAAGTGCTAAAACAATCTCTTCCTGGAATGATTTTGTTATTGCATTAAAACAACAATTTTACCCTTTAGCTTACATGCAACAAGAAATGATGAATTGGCAATGCTTAAGGCAATCAAAAGGTCAAAGTGTAGAAGAATATACTCAGATATTTTGTAAGAAAGATTTAAATTTGGGTATTCCATTATATACACAATAGATACTCCTAAAATATATTGGTGGTTTACATTCTTATCTTAAGCACACTATTCTTATGCTAAATCCTTCTAACTTTGATGAAGTATGTGTACAAGCCATTCACATTGAATCAAGTAAAGGGAATGTTGGTGATAGTGTTTCTACAGATACTTGGAAAAGAAAGGATGCAGGGAAAAGGAAAGAGAAGAAGATATCCACAACAAGAAATGAGAAGTCTACTTGCAAGCATTGCAAGAAAGTAGGCCATGATGAAGATTGTTGTTGGGTCTTACATCCTGACTTGAAGCCAAAGAAGTTTTCCAACCAGAAAAGAAAGAATACCAAAGCTGCAACAATTCAAGTGGATCTTGGATCAGATTCTGGTGATGAGACATAGGTTGTAGCTATTGGAATCCGAGGTATAAATTTTGTTTCAAGTTCTAGCTCTTCTAGTTCAGTTGATGTAAATGATGAGTATAAAAGGAATGAACTTTTCCACATAAGGGTTATAGCACATAATGTCAAAGTTGATACTCTTGTAGACAGTGGATCACAATCCAATCTAATCAGTGAAGATGTTGTGAATAACTTGGGACTTGAAACTAAGTCACATCCTAAACCATATCCATTGGGATGGATATGTGGTGATAACAATTTACAAGTAACCAAGCGATGTAAAATCAAGTTTGCTATTACTTCTAATTATGTTGATGAAGTAGAGCTTGATATAGTGCCACTGGACATATGTGGAATTGTACTGGGAAGCCCATACCTTTATGATAGGAAAGCCATATTCTATAGGGAGGAAAATAAATATTGCTTCAAGAAATATGGGAAGGCGTACATTGTTCGTGCTCATCGCATGAAAACTGACAGGTCCTTTGCAGCTACAGGGTAGTTAAAAAGAATGGTAAATGCAAGCAAAAGTTTAACACTTATGTCTGTAACAAAACATGAAGTTAGTGATTCTAAACATGAGATGATTCCATATCATGTAGGGATGATTTTAGGGGCTAAATTTCGCTCATGGGCTAATTTTCCATGTTTTTTCCAAAAACAGATTCGCTTTTCTAAAATTTATTAGCCCAAATTCTATAGAATAAAATTATCTTACCTTAAAAATAGCCCAAATTTTATAGAAGCTATATAAAATTCTTATAAATTTGAATATTTTTACAAAAATATCGCCAACATTTTATAGTTTGCATATTAAAGACTAGTAAGATTCGCCAAGGTTTCTACATTTTGAGATAAATTTCCATCCCTAAAATTATCCCTGTGGACCATATGTTTCAAACAGTCATGAAGTGTCACCAGAAGTACAACATAAGGTTTAGCTGCTTAATTTGATTATTGTTCCTGTTCAAAAAGGGAAGCATGTTTTGCCATTTTCATTTGCATACTTAGTATTGTTGATTAGTTTGTTGCTGTTCAGTGGTGTATGGATGCAAAGTGCGACAAAGAATATAGATGATTGTGCGATAAATGAAATGATTACCTTGATAAACAATGCTATCTTAGTTTTCATGTTTGTTGTGATTAGTTAGGTGATCATTATCCCAACAGAGAGGATGGATGATACAGGACAAAGTGGGGAGGCAATACCCTCACTTCTTACTTGAGTAAAAGAAGACTTCTGGTGGTCCCAAAGCTTCCAAAGTGGGGAGGAATGATCCAGGAGGCTCCCCAGGCTCAGAAAATGCTCAAAAATCAAAGTTCTTAGAATTGGATGAAACCGATTCCATTGCAACCAGCTCATCACGCTGATTCCGATAGTATATTTACTTCCTCAAACAGATTCCGTATGCAAAAGTTATCACGTTCTGATCGAAAACCCAAACAGGTAAAAAGTCAAAGGTCAACTGTGCAAAAGTCAACGCTGACGTCAGCACGATGACAACATGACATCACCAAGGACACCTCATGATGCAGACTTGGACCAATGATAGTGTGACAAGTGGCAGCAGTTGACTGTGCAGTGACGGACCAATCAGAGTTGGACACGTGGCAAAGTTTGAGCAAATGAGGTGGTACCACGTGGCCCAGGAATGGGTAGCCACGTGGTACCCAGTCAACAATTCATATGGAAAGTTCAAAAAATTTTGGGGGTCCATGGGATTTGAACCCATGACCAATCACTAAGTCCAAGCACTTTGGTAAATTTTAAACCACCAACGCGCCATAAATGATTCTTGTTTATGTAACACATATTAATATATAAAAGTTGTGATATTTGGTATAGCACAGAGGAGGGGGCTGGGGCTAAGCACCAACCCGTGTTCTATTGTCATAACATATGACCAGGGGGGGGGGCA
>JZKD02S1767162.1:267512-280188 GCA_000966675.3 Picea glauca
TGTGCTTTCCAGTTCTTTCTGTAGATTGCTATGCGGGTCTTGGATTTCCCCCTCTTCTGGCAGGCAGTTCAGGATCTCATAAGAGTTTCTTGTTGCAATGTCTTGCTTTTGTCCTTGGTTTTTCCTTCGTGGTGGATTTATTTTCTTTGGCACCACTATAGTAAATCCATCCTTTTGTGCTGGCTCGTCTGGCTTTGCAGTTTCTCTGGTGAGGGGATAGTCCCTATAGAGGTGCCCGTGCTCGTGGCATCTTCTGCAGCGAAAGGGAATGTGCTCGTAGTCCAGGGTTTGCTGCCAGTCCTCATCTTGGTATTCCAGAGTTATTGATCCTGGAAGTTCCTTAGAGATGTTGATATATACGCAGATCCTGGCATAGGAGGTGTATTTCCTTTGTCTGGTGGCCTCTGACGCTCTTACATACTGCCCAAGGGTGTTACCGATGCCTGTTAGAATCTCCTCCAGCCAAAAATCTTGGGGTAAGGAGTATAGGTGGATCCACACTGGGGCCATGGTGAAGTCTTCTTTATCAAGGGTGAACCTTTCAGTCCAGAATCTTAAGAAGAGCCCAGCTGAGTTGAAGAAGTAAGGCTCATTTTCGAATATCCTATCTTTGTCCTCTATGTTGTACAGGATAATTGTAAAAAATCCCTTGGAGCTGAGATGAACTTCGTATTCTCCTTTGAGGTTCCACCAGTGTTTGATCCATTTTTGCAGATTCCTCTCTGAGGGCCAGAGCCCTAAAAATTTCCCTATGAGAGCATGCTCTTTCATTAACTCTGTGTGTTCTCCTACCCTAGTGGAGCTAATAACATATCTTGGTGCTTTTTCCAGTTGGGGTATGCATTTACCTTGTTCCCAGCCTCGGTGTGGTTTCGCCTGAGAGGTTCCAGCTTCAACTTCCATGTCCATGTCCTTGCTGAGGCCATGTTCTCTGGCCAGGAGCTGCTTGCATATTTGCTGTGGTGGCTCGAAGGCTGGTCTCTTCACGCGGGTGTCGGATCGATCATTGGTGACGATCTTGCTGTATGAGGGGGGCGATCCCCCTCCCTCCGTTTCGATTGTGCTACATCAGAAGGGGAGGGTCTGAGTCGTGTTGCAGAGCTCGCGCCGCGCGGGGGTGCTGGCTGTGGGCGATCGCTGCCTGCGGCTGGAGGATTAGGGTTTCCTCAGTTCCATCCAGCTCATCGTTCCATTCTGTACCCTCTCTTACAGTGTTTGTGTTACTGTAAATCATTTCCTCCCATTTTTTCTTTCTGTATTTGATTTATAAAATCTTAGACAACATACCATTCTTCATATTCAGTGTTACTATATGATGTCTGATTATGAGATATAAGTGATTTTATTATATCCAATTTAAGAACCAAAGCTTTCCTATTTTTTACCTTTATAATGTGTAAAGCTTCTTGTGCCACCCCAATAACATCTTTTATTTTTCTACCCTCTAGAAAGAAAAATTGTTACTTTCATATACCTATTGAAAGTGAATCTTTAATCATGGTTGCAATACCTTTTGTGATAATATTGTACGCCAAATTACAGATCAAAATGGGTCTAAACCCATCAAAATATTTTGGCTTATCTCTTTTAGGAATAGGGGCTAGAAAGGTTGCATTTAGTGCTCTCGATACCCTACCTTTCCTTCTAGACTCTTCAACCACCTCCAATAGTTCATTTCCCAAAAGATCAAAAGATGCCAGGAAAAATTCTACAGTCCAGCCATCTGGCCCAGGAATTTTTGAAGCAGTAAAGCCTTTAAGAGTAGACAATATTTCGGGTAAAGTAACAGGATCAACAATTCTAAGACCCTATTCCTCAGAAAAAATTCTAGTATAAGCATTAATGACTGCCAGTTGATTGGAGATAGTAATATTTTCCCGACACTTAAAGAGCTTCTGAAAATACCCCAAGGCTTCATTTTGTAGACCCTGTTGACTAGTAACACTTGTTCCATCCTCCTTAGTAATTTCCTAGATAGAATTGACCTTTTTTATAGCATTTTCATATGCATGGAAAAACTTAGTATTCATGTCTCCCAATGCAATCCAATTTATTCTAATTTTTTGTCTCCAGGTTTCCTCCTCATGGGATAAGAGGAATAATTTTCTCTTTTCTTTTTCTAATACTAGTACTTTATCACCCTCATTTTCAAAACCCCCGGGATAATTAGAATAAAGAGAGTCTAAACCATATTCAAGTTGAAATAATTCCTACTTTGCCAAGAGTTTTTTCTCTCTTTCCCACTTAATAACCCTTGACTTAAGCAGTTTTATTTTTTGTACAAGTGAGTCCATAGGATTTATTATCTTTGTCTCCAAGAGTCCATTCTAATTCGATCTTACAAGATTTACAAAATCTGGTTCCTCCGACCATACAAAATTGAATTTGAACAGATAACAATGCTTTTCCCTATCATTTTCTAAATGAAGAATTACTGGCAAATGATCGGAAATCTTATAATTACTCACCCACGATCTGTATCTGAATCTGAAAAGAGAAAATTCCTCAGTTATCAGAACCAATCCAATATCTTAGCAATGTAATCATGTTCCCCCCTTCCATTTCTCTAGGTAGGGAGGATTTTTACAGGCTCAACATCAAGCAACTCTTCATCTTGAATCATTTGGCTAAAGTAGGATTGCAAAGGATTAGATCTAGCATGGGGACCCTACACTTCTCTATTCGAGATGGTTAAATTTAAGTTGCCTCCCATAATTAGGTTGTGTTCATTGAGCAGCCCATCCTTATTTATCTTATCCCATAAAACCTGTCTGTCACCATAGGGGCCGTAGAAATTAACCAACTTCACTTATTTGTTTATATCTTTTACCAAACCTTCCAATAAGATCCCTGCAGGAGTTAGAAAAGCATTGAAATAAACTCTTCTCGGATTCCACGCATATAAGATCCCACCCGACAAGCCTATGGAATCCACCCCACAAAAATTCCACGACCGAAGAAGTTTAGTAAACATCTCCCTTGCTTTGTGAGCATTGACCATTGTTTCCTGTATAAGTAGTATATCCGGATTTACCAAAGCAATAATTTTTTTGAGGGATAAAAATTTTGGAGCACCCTCTACTTCTCTAACATTTAAGGTTACAATAATCATTTTTAAACCCTTTCCAGGGATTTCTGATCTCTAAGCGCCCTCACACCATCAATAACCAGTGAACCTGAAGAACCCAAAGCCTCCCTCTCTTTTACTAGTTTCCTAGCACTTCTTGTTTTGAGTGGCGAGAAATATTTTTCTAGACCTCCAAAAATTGCCCCTTTCACAACTGTAGGAAATCCCACCGTACTAATCACCATGACCCTTTTCGAAATCTCATCCCCTGAGACCAAAATTGAAGATGAAGGTGAAGGATTTTCTCCTAAATAAATCGAGAGAGGAGAACAATTAAGTACATCTTTATAGGTGGGAATAAAGATTGCTAAAGAGTCATCAATCTCACATAGCACTGACGGGTCAGTCTGTGAGTAATCTCCCACTGTTTGAAAACATTCTTCTACAACCCCATTGGGAAATGACTCCAGATATTTATCATTAAGTGGCTTGAAAGTTCAAATCGGTGGATCTTCGATGTTTCGGAAAGTCTGTGCATCCAGATCTGCCAACGCCATTGACACAATATTTTGTACAAAAGAATGTGAGTTGGTCTCTTTAATTCCCAAGAAACAACCAGTGGGCTCCCTAACCGAGGCCTCAACTCCAACATCACATCCTCCCAAATCCCCTGGGGCTAACAAAGGTTGACTACATTGCAATTTTAATGAGTCCTCAGCTACCACAGAAAAATGAGTAACCTGATCCAAGGCCACGAGACCCTCCACTGGTGGGTATCTTTAAATCCCAAACCATCGACACCCCCACTAGTACATTTGGTTCAAATTCCAATGATGCATTTGACACAATTGCCACTTTATATTGTCGGGAGAACGACAAAAAACAAACCCCCTCAAACATCCTTTCACATGACGTCTCTTTTCCAATGACATATATTTCTTCGTTATTGCAACATTTTGAACGTGGCAATACCGACGTCTGGAATGTGGCAAGAGAGATGTATGGAACATGGAAAGACCGATGTCTTGAACGTGGCAAGAGAGATGTCTGGAACATGGCAAGACCGATGCCTTGAACGTGGCAAGAGAGACATCTTAAACGTGGCAAGAGAGACGTTCAAGACCGAAGTCTTGAATGTGGCAAGAGAGACGTCTTAGACGTGGCAAGAGAGACGTCTGGAACGTGGCAAGACCAACATATTGAAGGTGGAAAGAGAGACGTCTAGAATGTAGAAAGAGAGACGTTAAGAGGTATCATCTCCGACGTGGTTGCTATGGGAGCGACACTCCAAGATGTCGCAATAGCGACTATGTTGTAGGTATTTAAAAAAAAAATACAATATCAATACTAAGAGGGACAGGTACATTAACCTTTGCTAAGATACTAGCCATATCAATATTGAAATCTATATCATCGGTCTTAGGCAAGGTTGGTTGAGGAGGAGGACTAAATTCCAATGGTAAAGGGGGTCTTGTCTATAGAGAGTTTAGGATCACTAGGATATGTCTTGGGTGTGTTATCACACAAACTCACAATTGTTGAGCTAAAGTCCAAAAGCTCAAGTGAAATCATGCATAATAAGATTGAAAAAATATACTAGAGAGTAAGTCCTTGTTTTTAGATAGGATCAAAATAATACTGTACTTTCTTGGGTATGTCGAAACAAGTGCCATCCAATACAAGATATTATATACCAATGAGATAGCTGAGCAACAGAAATTCCAGAGCCTTCACTGAAACCTCTGACAATTTGTTTGACATTTAGCAGACAATTATATCATCAATAATATAACTTGAATTCATTGCAGGTATTGATTTGTATCCTTTGGCTAGCACAAGAAATTCACACGTAGCATTCAAGTGTTCTGTATATATACATTGAGTAGAAGAGAAAATTCATAGAATGAAAATTGTAGCAATTCAAAACAACCATAACAGATTTGGACTACAGATATAAAGCTCATAATCTCTCGTGCCAATACATTTGAAAATGCCAAACCATGTAAAATTCAATATCCCAATACTTGGTCAGAAAAAGGGGCGAAAAAAGAGAAATTTAAATAGACCCCTCATAGTGCAATAGCTTAGCCAAAGGGATTCTATAAGAGGAATTTCCAAAAAAAATAATTTGTAGTGGATTCAAAGGCAATATTTAACGTTTCTAGGAATTGCTTAAAGAATTGAGGCAAACTACTGAGGGCAATTGCAAGCATATCCCTGTTACACCTCAATATTGCTCACTTCGATAAGTGTTGTAAGTGTCACATGATCCTCTCAATTGTCGCATGACATTCACAAGTGTCACAAAAATCAAACAAAGCATAAGATCATAAGTTTGATAGCATGAAACCTATGATCTCATAGGAAACACACAGTCAGTCAAAGGAGAGTGATCAGTGAAGTTGCTATCATCCAGGTTGTGGATCTTTCGAGCAAGGGTTAGACAAATGGGACTTGACGAAGCTGTTGCATTCGCATCTACAATTGTAAGTACTACTGTCATTATTATCATTAATATGACACGCTTGGCCTGTTTCTTTCTAGTTTGTGTCTGATCTTACATGAACTTATCATTGATAGATAGATCTATTTTCAAGCTAATATCAATAGAGTAGGAAGTGGTCGTGCTTTGTTTTTCTATAGGGCTCGTCGAGGAGTGAAATATTGGAGCTCAAATCAGAGCGTGTAGGGACAAACATCGATAAAAAGGTACTTCTTTTCTCCTTCCTTCTCATGCATTAGTTTGTATAGATTTGAAAGGAAGTCAGTGTCCATGTTAAGCACTTTCTGTCTTGGAGTTTAGGGTCTAGCTCTTCAAGGAAATCTACCTGTCCGCAAGGATATTTTCGTACAACAATCCCCTTTATCAACCTCTTTTTCAAGAACAACAAGAAGCCAAAGTGATCCTACCTATCCTTTAACTTCAACAGATGATAAAAAATGGAATCTCCCTCTGCTAACTTTGTGGAAAAGAGAAAATATTTAAAGTTTCATACAACCACAAGAGACTTTTCACAAATTGCAAACATTTGTCACATTTTGTAGTTGTAGAAACAAAATGTCAGCATTTGATAACTTAATTATCCTTTGACTTCAACAATTGATCAAAAACAGAATCTCCCTCTGCTAACTTTGTTGAAAAGAGCAAATATTTAAAGTTCCATACAACCACCACAGACTTTTCACAAATTGCACACACTTGTCACATTTTGTAGTTGTTGAATCAAAATGTCAGCATTTGATAACTTAATTAGCTCTCCTATCTGAAGCTTCATACAACCATAACAGAGTTTCCACAAATTGCATACATTTGTCGCTTTTTGTAGCTGTGAAATCAAGTTGTGAGCATTTGACAACTTAATTAGCTGCATTTTGGTTTTTAAATCATAATCCACTTGCTTGTCTGTATCAGTTGGATCTCTCAAAATATTTTCCAACACCAACTCCACCAGTTCTCTGTATTCAACAATACCAATCATGTTGTGTTTCCAGAGATTATAGTTCTGCCCATTCTATTTTCATGCATCTAGCAACTTCACGCTTTGTAAACTAACCATATTTTATTTTTACAAACCTCAAATAAGCTCTTTTAACTCAAGTATTTTTTTATCTTACCTGTACTCTAAGTTCTCTCCCTCTTGGAAACCTTACTCCTGTCTACATATCTCCTGAGTCCTGAGTCACAATTCAATGGCTGGCTTCCTTGAATTGTCTCTTCCTGACGTATCTCTCCAAGACTGTCCTGAGTTGTATCTCCTATTGGTGTCACATGTCTGCACACCAGCAACTAGCAAATTCGTGTCTACCCTACATTTTCTCTCTAGTGATTAACAGTTGTAAAATTTGTTGTTTGGTTATGAAACATGCAACAACCATGTTGCTACACAGTTTGTCCTGGTTATGAGGTTGTGCACTAAATTGGAAGGTTCATAATGGAATTTTCACCTGCAGTTGCAAACTAAGTGTTTGGCCATGGGTTGATTATAAAAGTGGAGAGATATGAATTTTTGGCCATGCAAGAATTGGTCTTGTCAGTCTACGTGAAAACCCTACAAAATCCACTGCTGCATGGGAATCTTGACTTCATTGATGGTGGATGGCAAGGTCAAGATCCAAAGAAACACCTATACATGATCTTTTCTTTATGGAAAGGAGGCTGCAAGGAGGATTACATATGGCATACAATGATTGGTAACTTGTAAGGGTTATAAACCTGCACCAGCATAGATGAATCCCTTCCAAACCCGTAGCAATCTAGACCCCTGATCATAATCCAAATCAACAATTGGAATTCGGCTGAGAGAGGAATGGATGGCAGGTTAACAATGGTAGGTGTTGTGTAGGGAGGACACACAACACCCTCCCATTAGTGTGGGTGTTAAATATGTATGATGGAGAGGGGGAGTCCTTATGATCTACATTGATCTAGACCATATATCACATATCGCATTCTATATCTATGGTAGGAAATCAGCTTGAGAAGGAATAGTAGGCAAGTTAATAAAGGTCAGGAACCACCATTACAGACACTTGGCATCCTCCCATTGGTGTAGGTTATAAAGTTGTGAACTAGGAGGAGGAGGCATTACAACCTTTAGTAATCTAAATCATTTGTTGGATTAAGATCAACTGTGGAAAATAGATCCACGGTACCTCCCTATTGGTGCAAGTTATTAAATTGTGCATTGGGGAGGAGGGGGCCTTTCGATCCATAGAGATCTCATCTGTGGATATTGACATTGAGGACTATCATGTCATATAAGTACTCAAGGTTTAACAATTTGACCTTTGGCGAAAAAAGGACACTTGGTGTACCCTACTTGTTGTCGGTTTTAAAGTTTCACCCTTGAGGAAAGGTTCCCTTCGAACCCACACCGATCTGAGTCGTTCATTGATTTCATGATCAACGATGGGGAAATCACCCACCACAAAATTGTTTGGCAATTAACCTAAAAGGGACGACCCACCACCTAGTCAAAGATTGCCACGTGGAGGGACCCACATGCACAATAAGGCTTAAGGACGACAAAAAAAGAAGAAAGGGAAAGGAAAGAAGGAAAGAGGAAGCAATGTGGCCAACATACAAGAGGTTACATAATTGTAACCTGGTCTAGCCCAGAGAGAGTGAGGACAAGACCACCTTGTTTGACCTCATCCATAGAAATGTGAAGGGACCAAGGGTGCTTCATGCCGAACCCTATACAAGTGAAATGCATGAACAAGTTAAAAGTTGACATGGAAAATCCAAGAGAGGACACCTAGATTGCAAGTAGACACCACGTCACCTGCCAAGTAAGTACATGACCCAAGGATATTAAATCGATGAACAAAATAGTTGAAAAAAAAATGGAACCGAAATCATATTTTGAGCATAACTCAGGGATACAAAGGCAGATTGAGTAGAAATTTTAAATGGAATTCTGCACTGATGATGTCCATAAAATTTCCTTGAGCTCAACTTTGCAAATTCATCACTAAATTCCCAAAAACTAGTAAAATGCAATTTTTGGAGGACAAGACCGTATTTACTGCTAGCAACTATGTTGATGATGAAATTTGGACAATAAAGAATATGGGCAGGCACAATAAAACCTAGAAGAGCATTTGGACAAATTCCAAAGGATTTTGAGCAAAATTGGAAAAACGAGACCAAATCCACTATTACAACACTTTTTGGCCATTTTTGACACTGTATATGAAGGAAAAGTGACATGGGATAGAAAATGTGGGAGATTCTTCCTAGTCAACCTTTCATATTTTCAATATTCCATGCAACTTTGTCCTAGTGAAAATCTTCCAATTTTGCACCGTTTGGGAAATAATGTTTTGCACCATTTGGGAAATAGTGTTTTGCACCCAATTTTGCACCATTTTGGAAATAATGTTTTGCACTTGCCAATCAGTCTACACCCCTGCGGGATTTTCAATCAAAATTATTATCAACACCCGATATAAATGTTTTTCCACTTCTTGTCGGTTTTTCTTCTGTCAGTGACAAAAGAGGGTCTGTGACCTTGATTACACCAGCAAAAAATGCAAAAAATGGGCAGCAATGAACTTCTAGGAGATGTAACTTTTAATCTGAACTCAGATTTGGACAAGAGAAAAGTCATTGAAAACTATTTCCAAAGAGAAATAGATATAAAGATTCATCTTCTAGAAGTACCTCTTATTTTCCAAAAAATGAGAAGAAAATAATTATTAACGTCTCTTTCCTTGAAGGAAAAAGGTCAACTCTCAACTAGATCTTTGTGGGGAACAAAGAAAAACCCCCTTAATTTTTATACAGGTGGTACACCTCTATTATGAAAATGACTAATATTCTTTTGCACCTTTCAACCAATGATACAGGAGAGTGCTATGCACCTAAACCTCTCAATCTTTAACATCACATTACAAACAGGTTCTTTAATTAACCCAGATATTATTTTCAAGCACAAGTCTGCCTAAGAAATGACTAGGCACTTTTATATCATTCAATAAAGGGAGACGAAAGATTATAACTATGAAATTTGATTTCTAAGTTCAAGAATCCATGCCTCCACAAAATGAGCAAAAGGTACATCCAAGACAATGCATTAAGAGGAAAAACACAGAGATAACATTGGCTTTTTCAAAAATCTTTAAATGATTAATTGTTTTTAAGGAAATTAGGTTTGTGAATAAGGAACCTAGAAATTATGGAGGACAACCTCTTGCTCTATGTTTTGTTGACTTTATTAATCCAAACTATGCAGTAACTGCAATGGAAGCTCTCCAAGGCTATGAGTTTGATGAAAATGAAATAAATTTCACTACTGATCATCAACAGGACCTTGGAACTTCTTCAACAATTCTATTGTTGGGCCAAAACTTGATATCAAAGGTCTCCATCACAGCAGGTGTACAAATATCAAGTCTTCCATATTTCCATAACCAACATGGAAACCATATGGAATGTCTTCGTTTTCTTCCTAAACACTTGAAAATGGTTCACCTCTGTGGAATTACTTCGACAACAAGATCTAAAGACAATCAAACAAATAAAATGGATTATATTTAAGAGAAGAAACATAATGCATGGGAGATAGATTATCAAAAATTCACATGGATCATGTGGGGATGGAATTGAAAGGGTCATCACCAGTGCACAAGGATATTTTGTAGTTTCTATTAGCATGTAAGTAACATATATTGTCAAATGTATGAAAAATGGCTCTTTGAATGCAACTGCAATTGTGGACATTTTGTTGGATATTGAAAAAGGCTTGATGCGAGTAATGAGCTAGGGAAGAAGATTGGGTCTAGAAGCCATATATTATCTTGACCAATCCAAATGCAGAGTCTGTATTATAAAGTGTTGGACAATGTCAACATTAAATGTTCATGTTATGGTGTCTCAATAACAGTTCAACACTTTGATTTGGAAAGTCTGATCATCAATTTTTTCTATTCTCTAGTACCATAGATTGGGTGGTTTCTTATATTGCATACACATATAGCATAAAAATATCTATTACAATATGAGATGAATATAATTTGACAAGATTCTAAGGTGCATAGAAATAAGATTCATTCAAAGTTGAAGACTGGATAAAATCAGGATATAATAACCTTGTTATGGTGGGTTGTTCATATCCAGCTAGTTTCTTAATGCTTTCCTACCCAATAAAACATGACCTGTTATAACTTTCAATAAAGAATTCTTCAAAGTATCATTTTAGTTTCAAAGAACTAGATGATGTCCAGTTGCTGAGAGCAAGTATATTGGTTTTTATTGAGTTTGACTATATGTATTACAAAGATTTTGAAGAATTATATCAACAGAGAATTCATGACATCCTCTCTAACTTTTCATCATCTTCCAGAACACTCCAAAAGAAATCAAGCATGTAATAAGGCACAAAACAGAGTACACAATGAGATTGTAGCGCAAAGCAACAAAATTACATTGTATGCGCTGGAAACTTTCTGTAGAATACTATTTTTACAGAAATTGGTTAGATAAGGTCAAAGTTCGAGGCTCAAGGATGAATATTTGACAAAGTGATTGATTCATCAGTATAATTATCATCGTACCCAGGTTGCATCCCTCCATATGCTATCTTCTTCCATTTTTTGTGAACTCCTATTCCTTCATCCAACTTTCGAGAAGAATCCATTGTTGGACCAAGTTGTTCCTAATCCAATTTTCAGAATCTAGTTGTACTAAAGTTGATAAAATAATTTCGCACTCTGAATGAGAGTAAAATTCATCACAGACACACTTCAATCTCAAGTACAACGTCAACAAATGCCTTAAGTTGGCTTCCTGCTTGGGTTTTCAAATGCATAAAATTGTATAGATAATTTGAGGAAAGCTATAGGTCAGATGATACTATCAACATGGATTCCAGCTCATGTTGTACATTTGGCCAAACCTATAAATTCAGGCTCAATCTTGGGCTGTAGATCATTCAAAACCTGTCTAGCTAGAATACATCCACCTAAAATAATTGGTTGACTTCAATGTGTCAAAATTACAATAAGTTTAAACAATCATTGCAAACTCGGTAAGGGAAATAAAAAAGAGTTCAAAATTTGATAGTCAATTGCTACAAAGAACAAAAAAGAGTCCTAGATAACCGGGTCTAATCAGTGGCTGCATATTGTATTCTCTTCAAATCGCATCACTTTGGCACAAGATCCTGCAGACATTACAAGTCCATCAGAAGATGTATGAACACAGCCAACATCCATCATCTCTAAAGCTCATCTTACTAAGAAAAGTATCAAAGTCAACAGATTTGACATGGAGATACACCCAACAAGGCAAAAGAGTAAGAGTTGACTCAGACGGGAAAAATGAGGGAGTTGAATCAGAAATTTTACATAATAATAAATAAATAAATTTCAGGAAAAATATATGGTAGTTTGCGATGCCCATGTATGGTAAAATTCAATAATAATTCCTTTCAAACTACAAATATGACACTATATACCACAAAATTTCATATATTTTGGACAGTGGAAAGGTGCTGATTCTTTGTTGTAAAATTGTGTAAGAAGCCAACAAAATAATAAGTATTTTATAGTCAGAAAATATGACTAGAATTTGACTTCCGAATATGCATCATACTCATGAGTGAGTATTGACTCAAGGCCAAGTTAGACCTTAACCTAAGTTCTCCACCTTAATCTATGCTCATAAATTATTCACAAACCTGGAGAAATAGTTGTCCAAGAGAATTATGTGTGGACTTCTTGTGAAGGCATGTGGTCTCTTCATAGGGGGGCAGGGGGGTGCATTTATTGTTCTGTAGGTTCATTCTGTTCTCATGCTGCATGACCTTACTACCAGGGCATACCTTTTGAGAATTACTGCCATAAACACGTGAAAACCATGACCAGGGTCGTAGGTGAACACTGAGTAAAAGAGAAGTCATTGCTCACCACTGGAAATCTTGGGTTCCCATTGTTAAATTTATAGCAGCTGCAAGATCCATTCTCCGGGAGGATGGAAAAGACCCTAGCTGAGATCTAGGGCCCCCAGTGAACCCCTGGGGATTTGGTCTGGGACCAAACAGTCAGTGCCATGACAAAAGACCCCTAAGAGGGCTCCCATTAGATGACTGGGGTTCTTGGTCTAGG
>JZKD02S1767162.1:306840-317002 GCA_000966675.3 Picea glauca
CTTAAACAATTATTCTTATTTTAAACTCTTTACACAACATTTAATGACAGTCACAATAATGAATGGAAGTAAGCAATAGAAAATTCAACATCATTCACACATATGAGATACACAGAGATAGATATTTCCTGAGGAAACCCAGACAGGGTAAAAACCTCTTCTTCTTTATATGATAAGTAATCTTTACATTCTTTACATTATCATACATATGAGCACCAACTCATAATGAGACTACAAACTCTGTTTTGCAAGATGCTACTTGCTGAGAGCACCAAATCTCTGGATTCTCTAGCACCAACTAGAAGGAAGCACCAACTCCCTGGTTTCTATAGCACCCACTAGAAGGAAGCACCAACTCCCTAAGTGTTCCAACACCAACTGGATGGAAGCACCAACTTCCAGTCACACAGGCACCAACCTGTATAACAGAGAACAACAGTTCTCCCTTGCACCACCTTGCCACCCTGGTTTCTCTGGCTGCAACCAGATGGAAGCTACAACTCCCTGTGTTCAAGAACCCACTTGAACCTCTGAGGAAAAAAATCCTCGCTAGCTACTCCCTTCCACCCTAACATATAAAGTTTTCTATATATAAATTTATCACAATCATACAATATTTATCATTGGCTTACCAATATTATCACTGTTCTGGTATGCTACTCTGCTCTTTTGTATCAGTGTCTCTCTGTCTGCATCTTCTTGCATTTTTTTGATCTTCTGTTTTTCTCTACAAGAGCACCTCAGCCTTTCTTTACTGCCTCAATTTCTTGTTTCACACCTGCCTTGCACTTTCTGTGCCTCTGACTTTTATGTTCTGTGTGCCATGTCCATTCAATGCACGATTCTTCTTCATCGTGTTTCTGCTACTGCACACTCCTCCTTCTACACTCCTTGATCACTCTGAATAACAACAACTCCCATCTCTTCTTTTTTCTGCATACTTATAGTCTCTGTGCACCTTGTGCATGCCATATCACCATGCTTTTGCATGCTCTCTCCATGTCGAGTGCTCTGCCTAATCATCATCGCAACTCTTCAGCTTCTCTGGCAGTTAAACCCATGTGTCCATCATTACTGGGTGTTATGATGAGATTCCTTAGCCTGTCTCATAGTTGAGACTCTTCGTCTTCCCTATCAAAGTTGAGCTGATCCTCTCTGTTGTAGTTACAGGCTTCAACACTCTTCCATTTGTCAATCACTTCTAAGAATAGTCTTCCTTCCATCAGAATATGCCTCGAGCCTCTTCATGTTCTCTGGCGATCACACTGAGGCCTGTTTCATCCCTCTGGCTAAAGCCATCAGTCATTTCTAGCAGTTACACTTTGAAGTGCAATAGTAGCCCTTCGATCATACTTAAATTCACCTGCACCATTGGATTGTATTCGTAGGATCTTGCGTTTATTTCTCATTTCGACATTTCATAATTTCGACATTCTTGTTGTGAAGAGTCTCAATTCTCCATGTCCCAAACTCCGAAATGGAGCTTGTCTCTTCGAGCTCTTCTCTATAGCGCTTGGATGATGTGACCTCCAATGGTGACCAAGGCTTACACCAAAAATGTGTTTTCACATTTCACATTTCACATTTCGGCATTTCTCATTTCGGAATTTTGGGACTCCTTTGATGAAGAGTCTGAACTCTTGACTCTTCCAACTCTTGGTATCTCAACCTTCGAAATGGAGTCGGATCAATGGTCCACACTCTTGATGATTCGACGGTCGAGACCTCTTCGTGATTTTGCATATCATGATTTCAATATTCTTGATGTTAGAGTTCTTGACAACTCCAAGTCTCGGTATCTGAAACTCTGAAATGGAGTCGGATCAATGACATTTCGGTGTTCTAGGACTCCTATGGTGAAGAGTCTCGATGCTTAACTCCTCTAACTCCCGGTATCCGAAGTTTCGAAATGGAGTCGGATCAAAGATACGGTCTTTCGTTGTTTCACATTTCGACGATTCGACATTTCGACACTTCTATGGTGAAGTGTTTCGACACTTCAACTTTTGATATCTGGGACTCCGAAATGGATTTATTTTCTAGTCTGCGAAGCTCTTTGTTGGTGTGCCTATTTTAGGATTTCAGCGTTTCGCATTTCGGTGATTCATCATTTTGACACTCCTGTGATGAATTGTTTCGACACTTCAACTCCTAGTATCCAGGACCCAAAAATGGAGTTATTTCCCAGTCTGCAAAATTCTTTGTTGGTGTGCCTATTTCAGGTTTTCGGTTTTCAGGGTTTCGCATTTCATGATTCTAGGACTCCTAATGACGAAGAGTCTTGAATATTCCAACTCTCGGTATCCAAAACTGTCCTCTTGCCTTTGGGGTTTTGTAAACCCACTTCACCTTGATCTTTAATGAATGTGCAGGTTCTCCTGGATCCAATACTGATCGGACCTCGGGCTCAGATCTGACGTTCATTGGGAATTCTCAATGGGATCCAAAGATCATTATCGCTTCTCCTCCCAGGCTTTCGTTGTCCCTATTTTTCCATTGTTACATACTCCGATCTTGCCATCAATGAAAATCACACCCGCATCAATCATAATCACAACAAGAGGGACCCAAAAAATAACAAACAAGACCTATTCAAGAGGATAGGGGGTCTCATCACGAGCCAACCTATTAGGTTCATGGGTACCTAACAATATGACATTGCCACCATCTGGTTACCATACCAGGGCAATGAACTTTGGTTTCATGGACAAGGAAAAGGGGGTCTCATCACGATCCAACCTTCTCATCTCTGTGAAAGTACTTGTGGGTAACATTGTCAGCTCCGATCACCATGCCAAGGTAGTGTCCTCTGGTTATCCCTTGAATAAAAAGAAGAAGAAGAAGAAAAATCAAATAAAAGAAAAGAATAAAGGAAAGAATGGGCTTGGAAAAATTGCATCCATGACAGGTACAACTCGCCTTCTACAAAGGCACCCACAGATAAAATTATGCATCACTGGCTCTCACTTCACCCACATGTCTGGACATCCCCTAGCCACATCAACTCACTTACATGGCTTGGATGAAACTTTCCTGGAGACTTCCCTTTTCTTGTGGATACTAGCCCAATAGGACGTCTTGTCTTTTTCTCCAGTCTTGTATTGTAGGTTTTTGTAATGTCTTTGATCTATTGACCGATGTATCAGGGTTTTTATGTATATGTTTAGTAATATTAATGATGAAATGTGATTGACATTGCTATGATCCCTGTGACTAATGAGCCCATGGAGGGCGTAGCTTTTGATGTGCAGGACCATGCCCAACGGACAGGTACCATTGGATCGATACACATGGGGAGATGATCAGTTCAGACCTCCATGGGGCTGAAGAGCCCACTAGATGGATGCTGAGACCCCATCAGGGGGAAGATTCAGGATGATGGCTGATCATGGTTTTGCACCGAAGAAGAAGAGGACGTTTCATCAGAGGCACTTTGGTAGAGCTCAACCAAGGGGGGTTGACCTACCTCAAGTGGCACGTTTTCCCTAGATGGCCCAGTATGTCACCTATGAGCTCATGACATCGCCTTGAGCATGTGACAGTTTGACAACGCAGTTGGCACGTGTGGCATGATTGGGAGGCCCAAAGAGGGCCAACACTTTGCTCTTTGGTACTGCATTTTCCCTACAAGGGGATAACGTCTCCCTCAAAGGGGCTTGGCATCTTACTTTTTCTCAGTTAGGGTTTTAAAGTAAACATTTAATGTAAAAACAATATTACTTTGATATTCTGGCCTTGTCAACCATTTTATGACCTAAAAAGTAAATTAGGTCATTGATACACTATATATTGAGGAGTTTTAGCCTCATTTTATCATAACACATCACTCACTCATTAGTGAGGTATGATTTTAGCGCCCTACTTGGGTATTTTTGCTGGTTTGGTGAGGTGCACTTGTTGAAGGAAGGCATTTCTTGGCATTTTATGGTTTTTCTCTTGAAGGAAGGTGTTACAACTAGGTTTTGCATGGTTATTTCTTAAAGAATTGTAAGTATTTTTCTGCAAAAATTCTTGATTGAATGGTTGTAGTCTTATTTTCTTACATGTATTTATAATTTGTTGAATCAAAACCCTAGGTGACAAGCACACAAGTAGGTCCTTGTCTCATGTCTCCTAATAGAGAATTTTTCAGCCATTGAGGAAGGAAGAAAGAGCCTAGCCATAACTACACTCTCATTTTTTCTTCTCCCTGAGCTAGCCGTACTTTCCAGAAGTCAATAAGGAGGAGACATCCCAGGCCTAGGTTATCTACACCTAGGGCCATTTATATTCTAGGGTTTAGTGATAGAGCCTTGCTATAGCAACACTCTCCCTCACTACACTCTCTTGTCTTGATTTATCTTTCATGCTAGCCGTTTTTTCCATGTTAACCTAAGGAAGGAGGAGAGAGCACGAGGCCTTGATTTAGCAACACCGGAGTGAGCCTCTCTCCCCTAGGGATTTGATTCTGGGGCCCTACCATATCAACACTTCAGAACTTTTCTTTCTAGTCCTTAGCTGTCATCCTTCAACCCTTGCGTCCTCTACTAAATTGACTCCATTAGGCCAAAGACACTGATCTTAGACCTCCATCATTGAAGTGAAAGTGATCAAACAACTCTCAAACTCTTTTCTAAATTGAAACCCTAACTAACTTCTAACGTCACACTTGAATATTTCATCTTTATGCAACAACGTCTTGTTTTAAGAGAAATTGAATGGTGATTTAGGGATTAATTGATGGTGTGTTGATTTGTTACATTGAATTCCATGTCATTTCAATATCTATTGAGGAAGTGATATTATTTGCATTGCTATATTGATAAACATTAACTTCGTCAATATTTATTTCCATATTTTCTTATTTAAATATCTTTTAGTCTTATGAAGTACTAACCCATTGAATTATAGCTTGCATATATTGGTTTGTTGTTGCTTTGTTCCAGGTAGGTATTCTCCTTTGGGGCTTCACTTCATTACTAGCTGTTTAGCTGGGACTATCTGTTTTGATGGTGATCTATGAAGGGGGAACTTTACCTTTGTCCTTTTGACCTTTACCTCTTCAAAACCCCATGTCATCGGGGACATCTCCCCTAGGCCTAACCTCCCTAAAGATAAAGAACCTACCCATTGTGGTGACATTGGGTGGGATAGGTTCATGTTATGCTAGTTTGGCCTTCTACCTTATAGCCTTTACTCCTAGCTACAAACTGTGCGATAACAGATAAAAAATGCCAATCTCGTTAGCATCCACCTCAGTAGATAGCCCTAAAAAAAACCCTCCCCACCTACCAACTACCCAAGACCACTAGACAACAGCCCTGACGCCCCTCTCGAGGCGATCATGGTATCATCATCACAATTGTATCGATATCGACAGTGATGGTATGGAACCCTAACCCAACCCCCACTAAGGTTTCATTTCCAAACTGTGCTTATTATCTATAAACCAATGACTTCGCTTTACTCTCCTAATTTCTTTCCAAAATTTTGAAATGACATAATTTTTGTGGAAAGAAATTTATCATGTTAGTTTGAAAGTTAAAACAAAACCTTAAAAACAAGGAAATAATTAAAAACAAAAATAAAAAAATTAGTATGATGATCGGTTCAGAATCCATAGTATGGCCACCTCCGGATATCACGCGTTAATAATATCAACCATGGGTATTCTTACCCATTGTTGATTTTCCCATTGGTTCCTTAAATTTATTTTCATCCATTCTTCCTTTATATATTCTACATGGCCTTTTATAAAGTCACTTCGCCTTTCTTCATCGGGGCAGAGAAGATCGGAGTGGAGCAATCTTTCTTTGTTGATGGCAATTAGGAGAATGGATTCAAGATGGTGTTTTTTGTTGTTTGTTGCAGTTTTATGGTGTGAAGTTGCTACTAAGTATGCTAAGTACAAGGACCCATCTCATCCCATCACTGCTTGTGTGGAAGACTTGCTGGCGTGAATGACTTTGGAAGAGAAGATTGGACAGATGACACAGATTGAAAGAACAATGGCCACTGCAGATGTTATGAAAAATTACTACATTGGTAACACACACAATGCAATCATTCATTCATCCCAAATTTCTTCTCTCTTCTCTTTTTCCATTTTCTCTTATTGATAGATCTAAACATGAGAAAAAATATGGTTTGTTGTAGATTCATATTCTCATTTTTTGCAACCAAAACCATGTTCTGAATTTGATTAACGCTTTCAACCAACTTGTCATTTATGCCCTCCAAATCAAATATTGTACCAAGTAGATTGTTGACTTTCTTATCAAGGTCTCTACAATTTCCTTTTATATTTTCACAATATCCTAGCAATCCTTTCTTTCCATTACAAAAAAAATTCACCAATCCCGTTACATTTTTAAATTCTGGGTGATAATTGGTAGTAGGATATATTGGGAATATCTCTCCCTTTGTCCATAAGTCAATTCTTTTTTCTCCCTCTATTCTTCTTTTGTTTTCATTTACACCATTTACTCTAGGATTATTTCTCTTATGTAATGGTGCCATATTTTTATCCACCTCAATGTTCATAGTATATTTCTCTCTTTTATCTACATTCCTTTTTTTATTGTCCATTTAATCCAATACTAAACCTGCAATTACAAGCAAAACAAGAAGACTCGTAATATGATTCACCCATAATACCCAGGGAATTTTCATAACCATAATTTGTGTTGAAAATAACCAATAGAAGCATGACTATAAAGATGGATTTAATGAATAAATACCTGGAATGAAAATCTATGCTTGCCTTCCTCTTTGAAAAATCTCTTCCTCCTTTTATATTGGTCCTACAACATGTTCTGGCTGTGAAGTATTTGTAGGATTTCACAATCTAGAATAATTGTAATGAAAGTAGGGTCATACTATCCATAAAACCCATTTATGACATAAATGAATCAATCTGGGTAAGTGGAATTATTTCAGCAATTGAACATGAAGTAAGATTTTGTGGGCTATAGAAATGGGAGAAATAATTCGTGGGATGGAGAAATGGGAGGAAGAATTCACAGGCTGGAGAAATGGAAGAAAAAATTTGCAGGAGTGGGAAAGTAAATGAACATTTGGTTGGCTCTCTCAAATTTCCTCCTCCAAACTGTTTTCTGCAGTAATGGTAACATTTACAGTGGTGATTCAACCCTCCCAACATTTGTAGTGGTGATTTTACCCAACGTTACATTTTTCTCTGTTTTTATTTAAATTAAATTTAAAAAATTAAAATTATCCATAGATTGTGCTTTTAAAAAAAAATTAAAAAAATGAAGATTCTAAATTGTAAATATTTCTAAGATAATGTCTTTTCATTGTGCATATTTTCTATTATTTAAATTGGTCTCCAGGTTCAATATATAGGAAAGCATTAGTTGTTCAAGTACAATGTTTTTTTGGGAAAGTTATCAATCACATCAATAAATCAATTTTTTATTAATTTTATTTCTAGTCAATCTTTAAAGATAACTCAACCATGGTTATTTAGATGGTGTGTGGAATGAGGTGTTAGAAGTGAGTTGTCAAATATACCTTCCCCATATAATGATTGATTTATAATTTTTTAATATATCTCTTAGGAGGCCCCTTTTTTACCTCAAAATTCCCCTAATGGAAATAGGGGTGGAGCAGGCTACCCAAGCCAACTCCATCTTCATAATAAAGAGTTTCTTCCCACACTCATCCATAATGTAGGACAGTTCCAAGCAAAAAAAATTACTCAAATTCATTACAAGAAACATCCTCATCAACAATCCTAGCCTCCCTTTGCGCGTACACTTCCCCCACTTTTGCAGCTGATTTCATCTCCTTCATGCACGATCTAAGATTAGGACATGTAGTGTTAGTGATACATTTGTTCCTGTCAAAGATATGAAGGTTTATTGAAGTTTCCATGCCAATATTGGATGAATTAGAGACAAAGTGTGAGCTTCTAGATCCTTTGAACAATCAAGAGTCAAATTTTTGTAAGGCAGAAAGAAGAAACAACAATAAAATCCATACATTTTTGTGTCTGAGGAAAGTTTCAAGCTATCGGGTGCTTATCGGGAGTCAAAATGGACTTATCACGACGAAAAATAAATTAAGCACAAATAACCCAGGATCTTATCACAAGACCATAGCCTAACATTTAGGCGTTAGCAATTTTTTGAAACCCGAAAGATTGATGACTAATGCATTGTCGGACATCCCCTAACATCTCTAGATCGACAATTGAGATTTTCAATCGAGGTTCCCTCATTGTAGTCATGTTGGAATAACATAACTCGACCACTCATATAGGACACCTCTGATGGACGATCCATACCTTCTCTTGGACCTTTTTCAAGTGGGACCAATCAACGATCTAGATATTCTCCCAGGTATCAAATCCTCCTGACCAGGTGTCATGTTAGCACGCCAGTGAAGCACTGTCAGCGTCCATCAAGGAATTCCACATGGACAGGTGGAACCCAACAGATACACATGATGAAATATCAAAAGAGCATGACACATGTCACACCTGCATGCCACCTCAGTGCAAGAGTGGACCAATGAAAAGTCACCACATGTTGAGGATGAAGTCATCATGATGTTATTTTCCTTAGCCATTTTTTCCCTCGCAACCCTAGATCAATGAATCTTTGTTATCCTCAGATCTCTAATAGATGGTCCATATTTGGTTTTGGAAGCTCTTTGAAGTTCTCTTATCGGAGTCTCGTTTGAAGCCAAACCCTAACGACTTTGATGGACACCTCCAATGGACGGTTCATATTTTCTCTCAGACCTCTTTTAAGGGGGACTGATTAATGACCCATAGCTCAGGGTGCCATCAATCACACCAAAGAGATTGATGATACATATTTGATCCATTCCCCTAGGCTTTTGATTCAACATTACACATGGCCTGCTAACAGAGCACTATTAGATCCAATCAGAGGCTACCACATGGACATATGGAACCCACCAAATGCATAGGTGAATATGTCAAATCTAGATGACACATGTCCTTCTTGGTTGCCACATCAACACCATCGTGTGTTGTGGGGTATTCTACCCTACGAACTAACAAGCTAGGGATTTAAACTTGTACGCAGATCATGACCCTTAAGACATAACTTTTAACCTTCTACCCGAAATCACAACCCCTTTTCTCATGCACACATGAGAAGAATCAACTAACCTTTTTATCGACGGTTGAAGTAGATCCTCCGTTGAGCCTTTATCTCCTTGCTGCTGCTCCTTCCACAAAGATTTCTTGCAATCAAGACAAAACTACACATGCATGCTATTGATCTACTAGGGGGTTAGAGATTAAACACAAATCAAATAACCTAGATAAGACTCATGTATTCGGGACGAGAAAAGTATCTTTTTCATTAATCTCAATATGAATCAACTTACAATGATTTCTGAGATCAGCCACCGTTCCTCGATCCTGATCCTGGGCTCCTCCTCTTCTTTTTCCTCCAACTGCTTTGCTTGAACTTCTCCTAAAGCTTGAGGAAAGGCTAAGGGGTTGGGACAATAATGGACTTGGAAATTTTGGCAGTGTTTCCTTGCTATGATTTTTCTCCTTTGAATAGTACCCCTACACCACCTTTTATAGGCTAGAAGGGGCTAGGGTTTTTAGGCGAACTCTCGTCCATGCATGGTCGGGAGTTCCAGTTAACTGACAAAAAGCCTCGTGTCCCGGCGGAAACTTTCCTGATTTTGTGCTTTGTTAGGTACCCACGGGCTGTAGTGGGTTAGCCCGCGTATACCCGCATGCAGTAGAAGGATAGCAAGTGGTTATTCGCGCCCAGTGTTAGGTTAGGGCGTGGGTTACTTGTTTTAAGTGGTTTTCCAAGGTTTTATTTAGCATGGCTTTGGCTAGGAAGAGGCATGAGTTGGCATGATGCTAGGTAAACCTGTGTGGTGCATTTTAGGGTCATAACAAATGCCCCCTAATGTGTGAGGTTAGAAGAGCATCTGATGGCCGAAATACATTACCAATTCTTTACCAATCTGTACTGATGTGCTGAATGAGTGAGCCCAGGAATTAGGAATCAGGAAGTGTCGTCTGCAAAAAATATCAAATGTCTCACTGAGGCGGGCATACCCATGCTTGGGATAAAATAGAACGCATGGATACCAATCAAATACACTGTAGATCCATGTCATATAACTATAAAGAGTAGCCGCGAACAATACACAGCGGAGC
>JZKD02S1767162.1:330422-346527 GCA_000966675.3 Picea glauca
CCTGATCCTGGGCTCCTCCTCTTCTTTGTCCTCCAACTGCTTTGCTTGAAATTCTCCTAAAGCTTGAGGAAAGGCTAAAGGGTTGGGACAATAATGGACTTGGCAATTTTGGCAGCGTTTCCTTGCTATGATTTTTCTCCTTTGAATAGTACCCCTACCCCTCCTTTTATAGGCTAGAAGGGGCTAGGGTTTTTAGGCAAACTCTCGTCCATGCATGGCCGGGAGTTCCAGTTAACTAACAAAAAGCCTCGTGTCCCGGCGGAAACTTTCCTGATTTTGTGCTTTGTTAGGTACCCATGGGCTGTAGTGGGTTAGCCCGCGTATACCCGCATGCAGTAGAAGGACAGCAAGCGGTTATCCACGCCCAGTGTTAGGTTAGGGCACGGGTTACTTGTTTTAAGTGGTTTTCCAAGGTTTTATTCAACATGGCTTTGGCTAGGAAGAGGCATGAGTTGGCCTGATGCCAGGTAAACCTGTGTGGTGCATTTTAGAGTCATAACATCATGGGCCAATAGAAATCCATCATATGGATACATGAGAAACCCCTCAAAATATGTCAAAGCACATCAAAATGGATGACACGTGTCCTATCCTACATGTCACATCAATATCAATGTGGACCAATGAACAGTTGACACATATCCAAGGTGACTTTAACATGACCTTGTCAATGCCTTAGCTAATTGTGGCATTTGGTCGAGCATAGATTGATGACTCTCCTGATTCCAGTGAAATATAAATGACCCTCCTTGTTTCGGTGATAGATCAATGGATCTCCTCACGTCGGTGAAAAATTAACGACGAATATCATTGTGGAGATCATTGTTGGAAAAATGCAAAGAGAAACCCCCGAAATAAGTTTTCACAGTGCTGATAACGATGTCATCGTTGACGAAATGCAAAAGAGATGACAACTTGGCATGTTATTGGGGTACTTCCATAACCAATCTAGAGCTGCCAAATGGACATGTGGAACCCACCAAAGGCATGCCAAAGCATATCAAATATAGGTGACACATGTCATGTCTCCTTATCACATCAACATCAACATAGGTGAATAAAGGGTTTCCATGTGTCTACAATGGCATCATCATGCTGGTTTTTTCCTTAGCTAATTTTTTACATGTGCCCAAGCTAGATCGACGGCTCCTAGTCCATCTCAACAACCTCGATCAATGAACCATATCTCATCTTATCACATCTCAGATAAACGGTCAAGATCTGATCAGGCTGATCCAACAATTGTTGTATTTTACACTTTTGTAAACCTTGATTGTTGTGATTGGCATGAATCTGATCAATGGTTGTGATCACCTACAAATGATATATCTGATGGTTGTCGATTCAAGTGATCTTCGCAGATTTTATTTCAAAATTCTAGCAGGAGGAAAATGATTAAAAATATTTCTAAGGAGCAGGGCATGACGAATATTTTGGCCTGTAGGTTTCCAACAACCCCATGATCTTAACACAACATAATTCATGGAGGTAAAAGTAATTAATTTTTACCAGGGGAGAAACCATCCAAGAATCAAGAACTAGTATCAAGTATCAAGAAGCTGAAAGTGGTATCAAGGGAAAAAAATTCATAATCATATCATGTTGTGGCTTCCACTTTTGCTTGCTCTTATCTTGCAAAGGAGTATGGGAGAAGTTCAACCATGCAGTAAGGAACTTGTTTGGTATCACTAGAAGTGTCATTTCACTTGATTGAAGTGGTTGGACTGATTAGAGTAGAAGAGTTATGTATAAAAATAAGCTGGTAGTTGAACATTTGTTTTCAGTTTGTAGACGTTTTAATTTTGCTTCATTCGCCATTCATTACTTCAACAAGTAGGTAGATTTCTAAGGCTATAATTTGTTGAGAATTTTTGTGTCACATATCAAATCATTTTCCAGGTCTGAAGGAGATGTATCACTTTGGGCAGATTCCATGACCCAATAGAATACGGCACTTGGTCTACAGTTCTCAGTAGAACACATGGGTGTGTTCTCCCCGCTGGAGCCAATGTTAGTACTACATTTGTTCCTGTAAAAGATATGAAGGTTTACTGAAGTTTCCAGGCCAATCTTGGATGAATTAGAGACAAAGGGTGAGCTTTCAGAGCCTCTAAACAATCAATATTCAATTTTTCCTAAGGCAGAGAGAAGAAACAACAAGAAAATCCATACCTTTTTGCATATGAGGCAAGTTTTAAGCTGTCGAGTGTTTATTGAGAGTCAAAAGGGGATTATCACGACCCAAAAGAGATTAAGAAAAAATAACCTAAGACATTATCATAATACCATGGCCTAAAATTCATGTGCTAGCAATTTTTTGAACCCCAAAAGATCGATGGCTCTCATGCATCGTCAAACTTCCCCTGGTAGATCCAGATTAACGATTGAGATTTTCCTCGGAGTTCCCTCTTTGTAGTCATGTTGGAAGATGACGGGGCACCTCTGATGGATGGTACAAATCTCCTCTCAGACCTTTTTCAAGAGGGACCCATCAAAAGTCCAAATCTTCTCCCAACTATCAAAGCCTCCTGGTAAGGTGTCATGTTAGCATGCCAATGAAGCATTGTCAATGTTGATCAAAGAATGCCACATGGGTAGGTGGAACTTGACATATACACAAGTTGAAATATGAAAAGTGGGTGACACATGTCACACCTTCCTACCACCTCAATGCTAGAGTAGACAAATGAAAATTTGCCACATTTTCAGGATGACATCCACATGATGATCTTTTCCTTAGACATTTTTTCCTTCGCAGCCCCAGATCAATGAATATACATTATCCTCAGATCTTTAATGAATGGTCCATGTTTGTTTTTAGTGTCTCTTCGGAGTTCTCTTATCAAAGTCCTGTTTGAATCTAGACCCTTACCACTCCAATGGACAATCCAGATCTACTCTTGGACCTATTTTAAGGGGAACCAATCAATAGCCCAAATCTCATCACTTCATCAATCACGCTCAAATATATTGGAAGTATAGATTTTATCCATGCCCCTAGGGTGTTGATTCAACATTACATGTGGCCTTCTAGTTGAGCACTGTCAAACCCAATCAGAGGCTACCACGTGGATATATGGAACCCACTAGATGCACAGGTGAACATGTCAAATCCAGGTGACATGTGTCCTACATAGCTACTGCGTCAACACCATCGTGGGCCAATAGAAATCCACCATGTGGATACACGAGAATCCCCCCAAATCCTATCAAAGAACATTAGAATGGGTGACACATGTCTTTTCCTCCATGTCACATCAGTGTCAATGTGGACTAATGAAGAGCCACCACGTATCCAGGGTGACTTTAACATGACCTTGTCAATGCCTTAACCAATTGTGGATTTTGGTCGAGCATAGATTAACGAATCTCCTGATTTCAGCAAAATATCAACGACCCTCCCTGTTCCGATGACAAATCAATGGCTCTCCTTGCATTGGTGAAAAATTAATGGTTGAGATCAATGTGGAGATCATCGATGGAAAAATGCAAGGAGAAACCCCTGGCACAAGTTTTCAGAGTGTGAATGACGATGTTTTCATCGAACAAATGCAGAAGAGATGACAACTTGGCATGCCAATGGGGTACTGTCAGAACTAATATGGAGCTACCATGTGGACATGTGAAACCCACTAAAGGCACCCCAAAGCATATTAAATCTTGGTGACATGTGTCACGTCTCCTCATCACATCAACGTCAACGTAGGCGAATAAAGGGTTGCCACGCGTCCAAGATGGCATAATCATGATGATTTTTTCCTTGGCCATTTTTTTCCTGTGACCGACCTATATCAATGGCTCTCAGTATATCTCCAACACTGTGATCAATGACCTAGATCTCATCTTATCACAACTCAAATCAACGGTCGAGATTCAATCAGGATGATCTGACGGTTCTTGTGTTTTACGATTTTGCAAACCTTGATTGCTCTGATTGGCATGACTCCGATCAGTAGTCGTGATCACTTGGCAATGATATATCCGACCACTATTGAGTCATGTGATCTTCACATATTTGATTTTGAAAGTATAGCAGTAGGAAAATGATTACAAATATTTCTAAGGAGCAGGGCATGACAGATATTTTGGTCTACAGGTTTCCAACTATCCCACAATCTCATCACAACAAAATTCATGCAGGTAAAAGTAATTTATTTTGACCATGGGAGAAACCATCCTAAAATCAAGAAGCAGTAATCAGGTGTCAAGACACTAGAATCGGTTTCACGAAGTAGTTTAAGGCATGAGCGAGAGGAATAAAAGAGAAAGAAGGCACTCATTTCTAAGGTCAACAATTTGGGGAGTTAAAGAGTTTCTTGTAACCATATTTGTTCGACCATAGAGATATCTTGAGCACAGTGAGTTGATAAATGCAGTAGACAACTAGAGATTCATCCCTTGCATTTAAGTTTCAGTTTATAATTCCTTCCTTACAGTGTTTGTGTTACTGTAAAGCATTTCCTCCTGTTTTTTCTTTCTTGTATCATATTTGATTTATAAAATCTTAGACAACAGACCATTATTCATATTCATTGTTATGATATGATGTTTGGTTATGATATAGAAGTGATTTCTTCTGAATGTATGACCATTTCTTGTCATTTCTTTGTGCATTTAAATGATATGCAGAGGGTACCTCCATGTATTTGAGTGTATGAAGATGTTAACTATTTGAAGAATGTGTTTATTGATATGTTTACAGTTGTTAGAGTTGTTGAATTCTTAATTTCTCAGCACATTGTTCATTTCCCATAGGCTACATGATTCATTCTTATCAATGTCGTGTATGTTTATTTTGTTCTTCCTATAACCCATCATTTCATACTTCTTTTAACCTTGATTATGTGAAACACTCGTAGACATATGTCTATGATAGTCGAGATCATTTGTCATCTGAGCTGAGACTATTTGAGGTCGTATAATTTCAAAAGAGAAAGAGACTTAGAGAGGGGAAAAAATTCTCAAATATTGCACAATTATTTTATTGCAAATCTGACCTTAAGATTCATCACAAGTCTTGGCCCCTAGGGTGCCTCGACATCGTTCCAACAATAGCCTCAAACATCTTAATGGGTAACAGGTAGGAGAAGGGTTGGACGGAGCCAAGAAAGATGAGGAAGCTTCAAGGAGCATTCGTACCAAGGCCTCAACCACCGCACCGCCCTCTAAACCCTCGCTAATACCATGTGCCACATGATCCTCGTGATCCAAGCCACTTCGCACCCGATCCAGGTTAATAAAATTGTAAAATAAAATAGGTAAAGTTGGGTCAAAAGTCAAATGGAAATCAAACTACTTCATTAGCATTTAGAGAATGAGATTCATGATAATAAATTTTCAAAATAAATGAAGTAAATTTGAGATAAAAGTTAAATGGGAATAAGGCGGTTCTGGTTGTCCACACAACCAACAAGCATGGGGCATGGGTAAATCGGAGTGAGAATCAAAGGTGAGACTCATTTTTACATTTCCTTCCATTTACACTGCACTTGCCAATCGATATACACCCCTTCTTGCAAAAATTATTATAATATTATAAATGAAAATCATTATAATAAAATTTTAAAATTATTTATTTTTATAATATTTTAAATAAATCCATATGTCGGCATGCATAATGAGGTCCGTCAAACCCAACAACTTTATCAAAATTTTACATTATAATTTACTTAGCAAGCATTTTACTTTATGGAAATAATACTACATTGGTAACACACAATGCATTTTTTCTTTTTCCATTTCATATTGTACACAGATCTAAAATGATTTAGCCTATTTGGGATTATACTGGAAATATTAAGATGCAAGATTAACATGGTATTGGTTTGTTGTTGATGATGAGATGATATTGTTGTAAATTGTAATCCATGGAGTGTAGTGATTAGAGGAGGTAGCGTGCATGCACCCGAGGCATCTCCAGCTACATGGATCAACTTGGTGGATGGGCTCTAGAAGGGTGCCATGTCTACTCTTCTTCAGATTCCTATGATATATGGCGTTGATGTTGAGCATGGAAACAACAATGTCTATGGGGCTGCCATCTTCCCTCACAATGTTGGGCTTGGAGCTACCAGGCAAGTAGAGTATCAACTCTTCTCTTTTCTCTTCATAGAAATGCTTTAAAAATCCTATTACTCGCTTATTCATTGTGATCCCACCATAGACTCCACTTAGATTTAATGGAATTATCAAGTCTAATATAGTGGTTGTAAGGTTTTCTCCACTTGATTTTTCAAATATACTCGGATTTCCTAATCCTATGCCTAGTATAAGAGTCTGGATAAACTATATTCCTAGATTCAAAGAAGTTGATAATGATAATTTGGGTAATCATTTAGTAGAATTCCATTATTGTATGCAGCACCTGAGTATCTATCACGAAGATATCCTCATGAAAATGTTCATGCTCTCTTTAGATAGAGACACTCATCAATGATATAAATACTTACCCATTGCATGTATAGCTTCACTAAAATATTTTCATATGATGTTCCATTCTCATTACAAAAGGAGGTATCCCATTGATCTTCCTCTTGGAAGTTGCTGCAATGAAGGCTTTAAATACGTTTCAGGGGAATCTATCAAAGACTCTTCCTATGATAATGAAGAGGAAGGGGAGATCATAGATGATGAATATGAACAAGGTTTTGAAAGGGAAGCTTACTATAGCAGTGAAAATGAAGAAGATGGCATGGAAGATTCAAATGAAGAAGTATCACTCGGGAGTGATTGCACATAAGTTTAAGAGAATCTATAGGAGGATACAATACTTCTTTCTTCTTTGCAATATATTAGTCAAAATTCTTTTCAGATGGAGATTTCTTGTTTTAAGGATGGACATGAGCTGCAAATACATGTCGTTGTTTCAAGAAATCTGGTATGTGTTGATGAATGTTTACATTTTCAAGAAGATTGAGAGAAGATCTCTGAATTTCCATATTCTGATTTTCCTTTTGAACACTATTGTAATGAAGAACTTGAGTTGGTGATAGAACATAGAAAATATGGATTCTACAGTAGTGAAGAAGAGAAATAATTTTATGAATTTGAGTTTAAAATGGATGTTAGTTATGGATATATTCATGAATATTTTGAAGAAGAGACAATGCTTTCTTCATTCACACCTACTGATTGGAATCAAGATTGTGTTATTGAAAATCTTGTAAGTCTATTGCAAGGTAACATCATTGATAATGTGTTGTTCCTTGTTTTTTATGATCCATCTTCTAATCAATGGTTGGTTCATGAGGATTCCACTTATACTGGATTCTATAACACAGATCATGTTTTTTATGATTATAAATATGAAGAAGATGTGTAGAGTTTTGCATCATCATTAAAAAAAAATTCAAACAACAATAAGTACATATATGACTGTTATGACACATAATCAGAGATTGGTATCAAGGAAAAAATATCTAAAGTGGCATGTTCAAAAAGTGTTATTAGTGCACCCATTTATGATGACTATGAGAGATATGATGAAGGATTTCAAAGAATTGTATTGCTTCCATTTGTTCTTAAAGGTACACAGATTTATCATTGTGAAAAAGAACTCATTGAATTCCTTAGAATTTCATGAAGTTGTTGTACTTCCTCATTTTTCTTCATCATAATCACAAACAAAGAAACCAAAGAGTATCTTGGAGCAGTTCATTCAACTCTTTCACAAAGAAGAAATCTCAAATTTTGTCGAGAAATTTATTATTTCTCACACTTTTCATGATCTCGTCGCATTTTGGTTGGATTTTTCATTATCCAATATCTCAAATGACTTAAGATACATGATGCAAACATTTTCAGATCATAAGAAAAAATTTCATAATCATATCATGTCGCGGCTTCCACTTTTGATTGTTCTTATTTTGCAAAGAAGTATGGGAGAAGTTCAACCATGGAGTAAGGAACTTGTTTGGTATCACTGGATGTGTCATTTCACTTGATTGAATTGGTTGGAATAATTATAGTAGGAGAGTTATGTATATAAATAAGATGGTAGTTGAACATTTGTTTTTAGTTTGTAGACGTTTTAATTTTAATCCATTCACCATTCATTACTTCAACAAGTAGGTATATTTCTAACGCTATAAGTTGTTGAGCATTTTTGTGTCACATATCAAATCATTTTCCAAGTCTGAAGGAGATGTATCATTTCGGGTAGATTCGATAACCCAATAGAAGAAAACACTTGGTCTACAGTTCTCAGTAGAAGCCATGGGTATGTTGTCCCCGCTGGAGCCAATGTTAGTACTACATTTGTTCCTGTCAAAGATATGAAGGTTTACCGAAGTTGCCAGACCAATCTTGGATGAATTAGAGACAAAGGGTGAGCTTCTAGAGCCTCTAAACAATCAAGATTCAAATTTTCCTAAGGCAGAAAGAAGAAACAACAAGAAAATCCATACCTTTTTGTGTCTGAGGCAAGTTTCAAGCTCACGGGTGTTTATCGAGAGTCAAAAGGGGCTTATCGCGACCCAAAATATCTTAAGCGCAAATAACCTAAGATATTATCACAAGACCATGGCCTAAAAGTCAGGCACCAAAACTTTTTCGGACCCCAAAAGATCAATGTCTCTCATGCATCGTCGGACTTCCTCTGGTAGCTCTAGATCGACGATTGAGATTTTCCTCGGAGTTCCTTCATCATAGTCATGTTGGAAGATGATACCCCGACCACTCCGATAGGGTACCTCTAATGGATGGTCCATATATTCTCTTAGATCTTTTTCAAGAGGGACCCATCAAAAGTCCATATCTTCTTCCAAGTATCAAAGCTTCCCGGCCAGGTGTCATGTCAGCATGCCATCGAAGCATTGTCAGTGCCGATCAGAAAATTCCACGTGGGAAGGTGGAACTTAACATATACACAAGATAAAGTGTCAAAAGAGGGTGACACATGTCACACCTTCCTACCACCTCAATGCCAGAGTGGACTAATGAAAATTCTCCACATTTTCAGGATGACGGTATTTTCCTTAGCCATTTTTTCCATCACAACCCTAGATCAATGACTCTATGTTATCCTCATATCTCCAATGGATGGTCCATATTTGGTTTTAGCAGATCTTCGGAGTTCTCTTATCAGAGTCCCATTTGAAGCTAGACCCTGACCACTCAGTTGGACAATCCAGATCTTCTATCATATCTCTTTTAAGGGGAATCAATCAATGGCCCAAATCTCATTGTGCCATCAATTATGCTCAAAGAAATTGACAATACAGATTTGATCCACGCCCCTAGGGCACCGATTCAACATTACATGTGGCCTTCTAGCTGAGCACTTTCAAATCCAATCAAAGGCTACCATGTGGACATATGGAACCCATCAGATGCACAGGTGAATGTGTCAAATCTATATGACACATGTCCTACCTAGCTACCATGTCAACACCATTGTGGGTAAATAGAAATCTACCACATGGATACATGGGACTCCCCCCAAAGCCTATCAAAGAACATTAGAATGGGTGACACGTGTCCTATCTTCTATGTCACATCAGTGTCAACGTGGACTAATGAAGAGCCACCACGTATCCAGGGTGACTTTAGCATGACCTTATCAATGCCTTAGTCAATTGTGGCTTTTGGTCAAGCATAGATCGACGACTCTCCTGATTTCAACGAAAGATCAACAACGCTCCCTATTCCTGTGACAAATCAATGGCTCTCCTCGCATTGGAAAAACATTAACGGTGGAGATCAATGTGGATATCATTGTCGGAAAAATGAAAAGAGAAACCCCTTATACAAGTTTTCACAGTGTCAATGACGATGTTGTCATCAAAAAAATGTAGAAGAGATGACAACTCAACATGCCAACAGGGTACTGTCAGAACTAATCTAGAGCTAACATGTGGACATGTGAAACCCACTAAAGGCTCCGAGAGCATATTAAAACTGGGTGACATGTGCCATGTCTCCTCATCACATCAACATCAACGTAGGAGAATAAAGGGTTTCCACGCGTCCAAGATGACATCATCATGATGCTTTTTTCCTTAGCCTATTTTTTTCCCATGAATGACCTATATCGATGGCTCCCAGTCCATCTCCAACACCTTGATCAACGACCTAGATCTCATATTATCACAACTCAGATCAACAATTGAGATCCGATTAGGATGATCTAACGATTGTTGTGTTTTATGATTTTGCAAACCTTGATTTCTCTAATTGGTACGACCCCGATCAATGGTCACGATCACCTGATAATGATAGATCCGACCACTGTTGAGTCATGTGATATTCACATATTTGATTTTGAAAGTATAGCAATAGGAAAATGATTACAAAGATTTCTAAGGAGTAGGGCATGACACATATTTTGGTCTACAGGTTTCCAACTGCCCCACAATCTCAACACAATAGAATTCATGCAGGTAAAAGTAATTAATTTTGACCATGGGAGAAACCATCCAAGAATCAAGAAGCAGTAATCACGTGTCAAGACGCTGGAAGCGGTTTCACAAAGCAGTTTAAGGCATGAGCGAGAGGAATAAAAGAGAAAGAAGATGCTCATTGCTAAGGTCGAAACTTTGGGGAGTTAAAGAGTTTCTTGTAACCAGAGTTGTTCGACCATAGAGATAACTTGAGCACAGTCAGTTGATAAATGCAGCAGGCAACTAGAGATTCATCCTTTGTGTTTAAGTTTAAGTTTATAATTCCTTCCTTCCAGTGTTTGTGTTACTGTAAAGCATTTCCTCCTGTTTTTTCTTTCTTGTATCATATTTGATTTATAAAATATTAGACAACATACCATTCTTGATATTCAGTGTTACTATATGATGTTTGGTTATGATATAGAAGTGATTTCCTTTTAATGTATGACCATTTCTTATCATTTCTTTGTGCATTTAAATGATATGCAGAGGTTACCTCCATGCATTTGAATGTATGAAGATGTTAATTGTTTGAATAATATGTTTATTGATCTTTTTACAATTGTTAGAGTTGTTGAATTCATAATTGTTCAACACATTGTTCATTTCCCATAGGCTACATGATTCATTCTTATCAATGCCCTGTATGTTTATTTTGTTCTTCCTATAACCCATCATTTCATATTTCTTTTAACCTTGATTGTCTAAAACACTCGTAGACATATGTCTCTGATAGTCGAGATCATTTTTAATTTGAGATGAGACTATTTGAGGTCCTATAATTTCAAAAGAGAAAGAGAGATTGAGAGGGGGAAAACTTATCAAATATTGCACAATTATTTTATTGCAAATCTAGCCTTAAGATTCATCCCGAGTCTTGGCCCCTAGGGTGCCTTGGAATCATTCCAAAAATAGCCTCGAACATCTTGAGGGATAACAGGTAGGATAAAGTTTGAACGGAGCCAAGTGAGTTGAGAAAGCTTCAAGGAGCATTCGTACCGAGGCCTCAACCACCACATCACCCTCTAAACCTTCGCTAATACCATGTGCCACATGATCCTCATGCTCCAAGCCACTTGGCACCCGATCCAGGTTAATAAAATTGTAAAATAAAAGAGGTAAACTTGGGTCAAATGTCAAATGGAAATCAAACTACTTCATTAACATTTAGAGAATGAGAATCATGATAATAAATTTGCAAAATAAATGAAGTAAATTTGAGATAAAAGTTAAATGGGAATAAGGTGGTTCTGGTTGTCCACTCAACCAAAAAGCATGGGGCGTTGGTAAATTGGGGTGAGAATCAAACGCGAGACTCATTTTTACATTTCCTTCCATTTACATTGCACTTGCCAATCGGTCTACACCCCTGCTGGCAAAAATTATTATAATATTATAAATGAAAATCATTATAATAAAATTTTAAAATTAATTTTTTTTATAATATTTTAAATAAATCCATATGTCGACATGCATAATGAGTTTTGTCAAAAACAATAGCTTTATTGAAATTTGACATTATAATTTACTTAGCAGGCAATGTACTTTATGGAAATAATTCCCAAAAAGAAAAAGAAAAATAGTATGACCACTAGTTCAAAATCCAGAGTATGGCCACTTCTAGATATCACGCGTTAATAATATCAACAATGGGTATTATGACCCATTGTTCATTTACCTAGTGGAGATAATTGTCAGAAGAATTTAAAGAGAAACCCCCGACACAAGTTTTCACAGTTTCAACAATGATGTTGTCGTCGAAAAAATGCAGAAGAGATGACAACTTGACATGCCAACAGGGTAATGCCAGAACTAATCTATAGCTAACATGTGGACATGTGAAACCCACTAAAGGCACCCAAAATCATATTAAATCTGGGTGACACATGCCACATCTCCTCATCACATTAGCATAAATGTAGGTGGATAAAGGGTTGACACGTGTCCAAGATGGCATCATCATGACGATTTTTTTCTTAGCCAATTTTTTTCCCATGAATGACCTATATCAATGGCTCCCAGTCCATCTCCAACACCTTAATCAATGACCTAGATATCATCTTATCACAACTCAGATCAACGGTCGAGATTCGATCAGGATGATCCGACCAATGTTTTGTTTTATGGTTTTGCAAACCCTGATTGCTATGATTGGCACGACTTTGATCAACGGTCACAATCAACTACCAATGATAGATCCGACCATTGTTTAGTCATGTGATATTCACATATTTGATTTTGAAATTCTAGTAGTAGGAAAATGATTACAAAGATTTCTAAGGAGCAGGGCATGATAGATATTTTGGTCTATAGGTTTCCAACTGCCCCACAATCTCAACACAACAAAATTCATGCTGGTAAAAGTAATTAATTTTTACCATGGGAGAAACCATCCAAGAATCAAGAAGCAATAATTAGGTGTCAAGACGCAGGAAGAAGTTTTGCGAAGAAGTTTAAGGAATGAGCGAGAGGAATAAAAAATAAAGAAGGCGCTCATTTCTAAGGTCAACACTTTGGGGAGTTAAAGTGTTTCTTGTAACCAGAGTTGTTCAACCATAGAGATATCTTGAGCACAATTGGTTGATAAATGAAACAAACAACCAATGATTCATCCCTTGTGTTTAAGTTTCAGTTTATAATTCCTACCTTACAATGTTTGTGTTACTGTAAAGCATTTCCTCCCATTTTTTATTTCTTGTATCATATTTGATTTATAAAATCTTAGACAACAGACCATTCTCCATATTCAGTGTTACTAAATGATTGTTTGGTTATGATATAGAAGTGATTTCCTCTGAATGTATGACCACTTATTGCCATTTATTTGTGCATTTAAATGATATGAAGAGGGTACCTCCATGCATTTGAATGTATGAAGATGTTAATTGTTTGAAGAATGTGTTTATTGATCTATTTAGAGTTTTTAGAGGTGTTGAATTCTTAATTGCTCAGCACATTGTTCATTTCCCATTGGCTACATGATTCATTCTTAGCAGTGCCCTATATGTTTATTTTGTTCTTCCTATAACCCATTATTTCATACTTCTTTTAACCTTGATTGTCTGAAACACTCGTAGACATATGTATCTGATAGTCGAGATCATTTTTCATCTGATTGTTCTTCCTATAACCCATCAAATGAGGAGGTATCATTGGGGAGTGATTGCACATGAGTTTCAGAGAATCTACATGAGGATATAATACTTCTTTCTTCCTTGCAAGATATCAATCAAAATTCTTTTCAGATGGATATTTCTTCTTTTAACGATGGTCATGAGCTGCAAATACCTACCGTTGTTTCAAGAAATTTGGTATGTGTTGATGAATGCTTACATTTTCAAGAAGATCTAGAGAATATTTTTGAATTTCCATATTTTGATTTTCCTTTTGAACAATGTCGTAATGAAGAACTCGAGTCAGTTATAGAACATAGAGAAGATGGCTTCTACGGTAGTGAAGAAGAGAAATAATTTTCTGAATTTGAGTTTAAAAGGGATGTCAATTATGGATATATTCATGAATATTTTCAAAAAGAGATAATGTTTTCTTCATTCACACCTACTCATCAGAATCAAGATTGTGTTACTGAAAATTCTATAAATCTATTGCAAGGTAACATCATCGATGATGTGTTTCTCGTTTTTTATGATCCATATTCTAATGAATGGTTGGTTCATGAGGAATCCACTTGTACTGGATTCTACAAGACATATCATGTTTTTGATGAATATAAAGATAAAGAAGACGTGCAGAGTTTTTCATCATCATTAAAAAAAAATTCAAACAACAATAATTCCAAATATGACTGTTATGACACATAATCAGACCTTGGTATTGAGGAACAAATATCTAAAGTGGCATCTTCAGAAAGTGTTATTAGTGCACCCATTTATTATGACTATGAGAGCTATGATGAAGGATTTCAGACAATTGTATTGCTTCCATTTGTTCTTTAAGGTACATAGTTTGATCATTGTGAAAAGGAACTTGTTGAAGTCTTAGCATGTCTCAAAGTTATTTTACTTCCTCCTTTTTCTTCATCATAATCACAAACAGAGAAACCAAAGAGTATCTTGGAGCAGTTCATTCAACTCTTTCATGAAGAAGAATTCTCAAGTTTTGTTGAGCAATTTGTTATTTCTCACACTTTTCATGATCCAATCACATTTTGGTTGGAGTTTGCATTATCTAATATCTCAAATGAATTAAGATATATGATGCAAACATTTTCAGATCATAAGCAAAAATTTCATAATCATATCATGTCGTGACTTCCACTCTTGCTTGTTCGTATTTTGCAAAGGAGCATGGGAGAAGTTCAACCATGCAACAAGGAACTTGTTTGGTATCACTGGAAGTGTCATTTCACTTGATTGAAGTGGTTGGGCTGATTAGAGTAGGAGAGTTATGTATATAAATAAGATGGTAGTTGAACATTTGTTTTCAGTTTATAGACATTTTAATTTTACTTCATTCACCATTCATTACTTCACCAAGTAGGTAGATTTCTAACACTATAAGTTGTTGAGCATTTTTGTGTCACATATCAAATCATTTTTCAGGTTTGAAGGAGATGTATTGTTTCAGGAAGATTCCATAACCCAATAGAAGAAGGAAATTGGTCTATAGTTCTTAGCAGACCACATGGGTATGTTGTCCTCGTTGGAGCCAATGTTAGTACTACATTTGTTCCTTCCTTACATTGTTTGTGTTACTGTAAAGCATTTCCTCCTATTTTTTCTTTCTTGTATTATATTTGATTTATAAAAGATTAGACAACAGGCCATTCTTCATATTCAGTGTTACTATATGATGTTTGGTTATGATATAGAAGTGATTTCCTCTAAATGTATGACCATTTCTTGTCATTTCTTTGTGCATTTAAATGATATGCAGAGGGTACCTCCAAGTATTTGAATGTATGAAGATGTTAATTGTTTGAACAATGTGTTTATTGATCTATTTACAATTGTTAGAGTTGTTGAATTCTTAATTGCTCAACACATTGTCCATTTCCCATAGACTACATGATTCATTCTTATGAGTGCCTTGTATGCTTATTTTGTTCTTCATATAACCCATCATTTCATATTTCTTTTAACCTTGATTTTTTGAAACACTCATAGACATATGCCTCTGATAGTCGAGATCATTTGTCATCTAAGATAAGACTGTTTGAGGTCCTATAATTTCAAAAGAGAAAGAGAGATAGAGAGGGGAAAAACTTCTCAAATATTGCACAATTATTTTATTGCAAATCTGGCCTTAAGATTGATCCCAAGTCTTGGCCCCTAGGGTGCCTCGACATTGTTCCAACAATAGCCTTGAACATATCGAGGGATAATAGGTAGGAGAAGGATTGGACGGAGCCAAGCGAGCTGAGGAAGCTTCAAGGAGCATTCATACCGAGGCCTCAACCACCACATCTCCCTCTAAAACCTCGCTAATACCATGTGCCACATGATCCTCGTGCTCCAAGACACTTGGCACCCAATCCAGGTTAATAAAATTGTAAAATAAAAGAGGTAAAATTTGGTCAAAAGTCAAATGGAAATCAAACTACTTCATTAGCATTTAGAGAATGCGAATCATGATAATAAATTTGCAAAATAAATGAAGTAAATTTGAGATAAAAGTTAAATGGGAATAAGGCGGTTCTGGTTGTCCACACACACAAAAAGCACGGGGCAAGTGTAAATCGGGGTGGGAATCTAACATGAGACTCA